>JAOXYB010036917.1:0-13661 GCA_028565635.1 Phoronis ovalis | reverse complement strand
CTACGGTCGCAGAGTGCGAACTTGACAAGTCCCTATGGACGGCTAACACTCAACATATATATGATAGTAAAAAAAAATAAAAAAATTTCGAGATAATTAAGAACACTGATGTAAAACACATAAAAAAGAGAAATAAACATTAATTATTTTTTTTTGTTAATTTTTTTAAGTTCATAGGGACTTGAGCAAGTCTACTCTTTAAACACAAATATTAACATGAATGTATTCTTTTTCATTCAGCTATGTCCAAGTTTCATGTAATGCTCTGAAGCTTGTTCTGAAGAACTTTGGTCCTGTAATAAAAACCAATCTCGCTGCACCGCCAGGAATTGGTGTAGATATTTCTAGAGAAGAAAGGTAAAACTTCCTCAGACTACTAGTATAAGAAAAGTCCCAACAATTCTTCTTGAAATATGTTCTTTTTACTTTCATAAACATGTATACACCAAATTCTATCTGTGAAAAAAGAAAAATGAAGCTCATGTCTTAATTAATTAATTTCTGATATTATTATATAGAAATATTTCACATTAATATTTATTAATCTCTAAACATGTTCCTGTTTTTTTTTCAGGTATCGGAAATGTAAACTTTTATACAACAACTTAATGGAAATCAGGGGGACACTGGATAGTAAACAGAATGTATCGGGAAAACTTGGTAGTACATTTAGGGAATTACAGCTATTGCTAGGTACATTAGATTAGTTAGGTATAGGCCACATTTTTTTTACTTTACAACTCATATCAGGCTGATGATTTTGATCATATTGTTTAAGCGTCATAGATGTGATGGTCACTGTACCTATGCCTTTTCAGTGTAGGCGAGTCATAATTCATAAGTTCATAAGTTTTATTGTTTTCTTTATTTTTAACAAAATTTGCTTCAACATTCCTGCATTCTCTAAATGCTATTTACTGTGTAAATTTTACAACAGACTCTCAAATTGAACATGAGCCAGTGAACTACTTGTTATAAACTAACACACACATAGAAGGTTGCCTGTACAATTTCTTGCAGCAAAACATTTGTATGGAATTATTTTATTATAAATTACTTTTTCGGTGGATGCGTTATTTTTTCATTTAGTACTTTATAAAAATTGTCCATATATCCATTATGGAACAAATTTTTGTTCTGCTTGCCGGCTTATAATTTCGACCACTTGTCTAAGTTTTTCTCATATAAATTTCATCTCATGTAACTGAAAGCATAGCGACTATAATTTATGATGTATTAAACTTTTAAGTATTAAGATGTGAAAACCAAAGCTACACAGCAAACTTAAATGTTACAATTCCTAATTTGTTTTTTAAAAATAATAAAAATTGTTAATGTTTGTGATTTTTGTCAAATAATCTCTTTTCCTGTGTGATATGAATGAAACAGCCAATTTTTGTTAAGATTAATATCAAACTTGGATATCCCGATTATGTTTAACCACAATTTATGTACATTTTATAAATGTAATTAAAGTACTATGTGTATACTATGTACATACGGTTAGATGCAGTTTCGCTGTTCTAAAGGTATCTATTGCTGTTGTATGCACACTTAATTAACACACATCTTATAGAGAACACTAGTGATACTCTGTTTTGTGAACAAAGCTGTACTTGTGATAACATTATTCACTGATTTTTGTGTGTTTGCCAAATGCTGTTTATTTTAATATATTGTATTATAAATATGACCACCCAATAGCTTTATATGATAGTGTAGAATTTGAACTCTTAAAAATTATACTATGCATTGTAAAATTGTTTTGTTGAAGTTGCATTATTGATGTGACAGCCATTACCACATTTCTTAACATTGTGGTTACAACAGGTTTTCCTGGTTTCCTGGACCAATTAATCATACATATTCATTAAAGTAACCCTGATGACTTTTATAAAAGCGAGGGTGAACTCACTGAATCTCAATTTACAAAGAATTACAATCAAAATAAGATTTAGTGAAAAAAGAGATGAAGTAAATGAATGTAAGCATAACAGACATTTATTGTAGCACCACAAAAATTATGTGAAACAGGATAAAAAAGCATGGAAATGTGAAATATCATTCCATTTTCTTTTAGCTATCAGTTTTGTCTCCACAGATTTGTAAATATGCCCAAGAAATCTTATTTACTAACAGTTCACATTTCACAATTATAGCACAAATGTTTGAAATCCGATCCTTTAATTGTCAGTTCAGTACCATGATTATCTGATTGAATTTTAGTCACTTCTTGAATAACAATGTCCTTGTTGATCTAATGAAATGCTGCCTATGACATGACATCCTTTGAGTCAAAATGTTACCCATTACAAATGTAAAACTGACTTCACCACTTCCAGATACCAGTTTGATACTGATAGAGTCAAAAATACCAAATATATTACATTCACTAAGTGACTAAAACTTATCTGACTACACATTATTTAAGATTTTCTGTGCTTAAAGAGACAAAGAGGCCCACTAATTGACTCGGATCTACATGTACCTACATCAACATTACATGGTAGCGATATACATCAGATTCTATTTCCTGCAACTGACTCGAGAGCACCTGGAGTATTTAAAAGCAATATAATGGCACTATACAACAGTATAAAACAATGGTATCATACCTGTAACAGAAAAACAACTACTTTCTTCAAATAATTTAAATGAGAATATGTTTAAGACTGCAGTAATTGTCTGCACTGATCAAATAAAGCTCGAAATATTACATATACAGTAAATTACACATTGTAGGTATACCTAATTATTGACAATCTATTAATAAAAAAGCTAGCGATCCATACAATGCTATGTATACTGCCTTTTGGTAATGATTCCCAAGTTCTGTTGAGCTTTATTAATGCCTTTCGGTTTATACATACATACAAAAGTACATAAAACATACTTTTCTTCTACAATGTATATTTAAGATATTTACAAAAGACAACTTAATTTGTTTACTAAGACGGCTACAAAGACTACAGTGTTACCCTAGCATGTTACGCACTTGACATGCCAATCTTTCTAATAAACGTAATTAACATTATAACGATAATTATTCTTCTCTTTTGGAATAAGGAACCGTTTTTGGTGGAAGTAATTTACAGCTATACAAATTAAACAGAGATTAGTTTTTAGGTTAAACATTCTGGGTTCTGCTCCCATAATAACCCCAGCGTATTACATAGCAATTTATTTAACTGCAAGTAGGTTACACCCGATACTAGTTTAAAGCAGAGACACTTGACAAGATGGTATAGTAACTTTTTCAAGCCTATATAACTTCATCATCCAGCCAGCAAATTCTTCTGAACACTTTTTCAGACTTAAGGTAGCAAAGATTGTTCGGTACAATTTATTCCCAGTTTTACCTAGTTACATGTAAGGGCTCAAAATACAAAAAAAACACTGTTATTTAACCATAACTTTGTTAATTTTCATAACCGCAAAATGAAGAGATAGACAGGTAAAGGTTTACATTTTTGAAAAGGTTATATATTACTGTTGATGAATCCAAAGGAAACTAAAAGTGAAAATAATTCTCATGATCTAAAAAGAGTTCATTTTGTGTAAAAATTGTGTTTTTCGAAATTTAATTTTCAAAAAATTTAAGTCAGAAACCTGCACCTCATTTGCTTTATTTAAAAGTTATGAATGTTCAAAATTTGAAGGTCAGCATTCTACTAATTTGATCAGACCCTTAAATTAAAAAAAATATAGCTTTTGAACAAAGCAACATTTTAAAAATCTGAGATACCTTTTGTTGATACATACGAATGGCTCATTTGTGCAAAGTTTCAAGTTTGTAGATGCAGGGGTTTTTGACTATTTTTTCGAAAATGAAAGTTCGAAAAACTCAATCTTTTCTCAAAAATGGCCTTATTAGATCATATGACCAAAATCAAACTATTTAAACTCATGATTTGTAAAGTTTAGAGTATTAACTTTTTAAACTGAATGTATACTTTCATATGCTTATCTTTTTATTTTAATTACTTACACAAAGGTAGAAAAGTATATACACCTCTTTGTATCTCGAGTCCTTAAGCAAATTAAATGAAAAGAGGCAAACAAAAATATATACTTTGAAAGTATGCAACTCAAGCTTTCTAAATCTGCAACTTATTTTTCTTTGAGAATGTCATGTGATCTGCACGGCAGCAATTTTGGGTTAAAATGTTAAATTTTTAAAACGTAGAATTCAATGGAATACATGTAAAAACAACTACATACAATAGTAGTTGAAACTTTGCACAAATAACCACTTTATAGATAGCTACAAAACAGCTAATGTCTCAGATTTTTGAAATTTTGCTTTATTGTTTAAAATAATATGAATTTTAAAAATTTCATCACCTCAATTAGTTGATTTTTTTCTGATGCATAGGCTTTAAAAATTCATATCTTTCGGTTTTTGACTCTTTTGTTCTTTGGAATTTAACATTTAAAAAATTTCATATTTTAACCCAAGATGGCCAATGTGCAGGCCACATGACCTACTAGTGATTTACTCAGAAAAAAATAAGTTACAGAATCTGATTTAGAAAGTTTGAGTTATATGCTTTCAAAATAAATGTTTGCCCATCTTTTTATTTCATTAGCTAAAATTTAACTTAAAGCATAAAATGTGAATAAATTAGCCGAACAATATTCACTACGGTAACCTTAAAAGGGACACAACTATGATTGATAAGTATAGCTGCAATATTTAATATTATTTTTAAGTTTAAAAAAAGTAAATAATTGCAAGAATAATTTTTCATGAAGATTATTTTGATAACTAGAACAAACATATTGCACAAACTACTTCAGAACCATCTTAATTTACAAATCCAAGCCGTATGTGTATAAAATTTTGACAAGAATGAAGAATTTTCATAATTAAATAAAATTTTGATTTGCGAAATACTTTGTACATGTGTATAATTTGGTCTAAAATTTATAATGAGATCAACACTTTATTTACCACTTACTATTCCTTTTCTCTGAGATTTTTACAAATATAACTTCTTTCAGAACAAGCAATTCTTTTTACATTGTTCAAATATTTACAATGTTCACTTAAGTTTCAATACAGATACAGACATTAAATTATGTTATTCCATTTCATTTTGATACTTGTCTTGAGGTAGTGCTATTCACTGCTGCTACTCGTGTTGCATGGACTCGTATGGTGCGAATGATGGTTCCCTGACTACAAAGAGAAAGAATTTTGTGAAACCATGCATCAATGTTGCAACAATTTTAGACTTCATGCTTTTTGTTTTTTTATCAACTAAAAAACATAATAAAATTGTAAGAATTAAATCACAATGGTTTGTTAACAGAGGATTTTATTAGAAAACTGTACTCGTGCTGGTAGAAACCTACGGAAGCATGCATCTAAGTGATATGTGCACACTAAATTTACAAGATAATAAGTCGTGGCCACATGATATTACGTTCACATGGCTTATAAAAAAACTAAACATGTCTATTATATCTAGCCTTCATGACTGACTTTATTGTGGCCATAATCTAGAACTTTATAGTAGGCATATAACACTTAGATGCTTCCTTAGAAATAGCATCAAAAATGTGTTTAAGAAAAAAAATTGTGATTTCTTATAATTTTACTGCACATTTTAAGATGATAAAAAACAAAAAGCATGAGGTCTAAAAATGTTGCAACACATTTTATGTACCACTCCAGTAGTTTAGCACAGAAGAACAGAACCACACACATTTTAAACAGATAAAAACAAAATCAATAATATTCCTATTTATTATGTAAGCATATGATTTAATCTGAACAATGGTGATCTACCTACTGGGTAAAGATTACTGTGGAAAAAATTGTTCCGTTGAAGGAAAGGTGCATGGTTTCTCCAGTATGGCTAGGATTGAATGGGACTAATACTGTTCAGTTGTGTCACACTCAACTTGATGAGCAACTTTTTTTTCCATTTGTAACAATTCAGTATTTATTAATTGAAAGTGGCTGTTATACTGACAACATTGTTCTAGGCAACAATGATTTGTAAATATCAAAAAATTATCTGCAAGCAAAAAAAACAACATGTAATTCCCCAATATAGTAATTTCAAGATCTTTCAACTATTTTGCGTAACTCAAGAACAGTTGAGAACACAGGTGTGTGGTTTGATATGTAATTACCTCTAAGGTGAGGGTAGTTGACCTTAAGGTCAAAAGGTCATTTAGAGGTATTTTTAAAAAAAAATTGCATATTAAGGAACATTTTCTAATGTAATCCTTTCAACAATGTTGTATATATTAAGGAAACTTTGGATTTTGGATATCCAGTCCAGCTTCTATCAAAGATCCCAGAACATATAAACTGGAGCCTGATTGGCAAAAATACTAAGTGCTGTACGACTTTTAAGCAGTTCCCATGCAGAACTTGAATATTCTAGGCCTCAGAACGTTCTCTCAGTTTGTTAGAAATTTGCTTCATCAGAATTAATAATTAAGGAATAATTAAGTTAGTGTTTTAATGTAGTTGAAATAATAATTAAAGAATAAGTTAGTGTTTTAATGTAGTAAAATTAATAATTAAAGAATAAGTCTGAGTGTTTTAATGTAGTAGTAGAATTAATAATTAAAGAATAAATCAGTGTTTTAATGTAGTAGAATTAATAATTAAAGAATAAGTCAGTGTTTTAATGTAGTAGAATTAATAATTAAAGAATAAGTCAGTGTTTTAATGTAGTAGAATTAATAATTAAGGAATAAATCAGTGTTTTAATGTAGTAGAATTAATAATTAAAGAATAAGTCAGTGTTTTAATGTAGTAGAATTTTTTGTAGATGTGGTTATGATATCCAATATGTGTATGCTGATCTCCAATTTCCAAAGAAGTGTATTTTTGGATGAAATAGTTATTATTAATGTTTCAGTATGTTTCTCAAACTTTCTTATTATTATATAGCTTTTTAGGTTTTTCTTTTTTTCTACCTAAAAACATGTACGGCCTTCTTTAAAAAATATTTTTAGTCAACCTGTGACATAAACAATACGAAACAAAATGCTATATTTTGTAAATTAAATGTGTTTAGCAATAAAGTGCAAGCTCCTACAAGACTGTCTAAAGAGCCATGCAAATATGTTTTACTGCTAAAACATGAATGGAATTCTTTAATAGTGGCTGTATTTACCAGGGCTAGAATGCATACATAGTATTTATGTGATTTCATTTTAAGTGTAGCACTAGTAGAAAAGTTTTATGGAATCATCTGTATGTAAATATATAGTAATTCATCAATCATTACAAGCAGTTAAATAACAAAAAAAAATCATAAACTATGGTAAAGAATTTTTCCATGAGCTGTTATATATCTACATACAAAAATGTAATTTTGAATTGCTTCAAACAGCTAGTACACTTTTTAAAGAAAATTAAGAGTTCAGACTTTAGTTTGTACACTTGCGCATCTGACAGCATGGCTAAAATTTTTAACATAGTTTAAGAAAAATTTTTTTATACAACATATCATATTTTCAGTATTTTTACAGCCTAAATTTAATTTACTTATTTCTAAAAGTTTACCCCTATCCCTTATAAGAAAAAATCACAAACTTAAAAATTTAAACAATGAATTAAATAAATATTTTAATCATAATTAAAAGTAATATTTTCAGAATAAAAAATCATACAATTAAAAGTAACATCATCAGAATAAAAACTAATAGTATCAAAAAAAATCTTCATGTATTAATTGATGGATTGTTGAATCATTAACAATTACCACCCACTAACAGAGCTGGCTGGTGACAGTCTAAATTTTGTGATAGAAACAACATGTTATCATTAGTTTATTTTGCAAGTATGTGAGAAACCACACAAAACAATACTCACATCTACAAAAACAGGAAATTCCTCTTAGATTTGTGATTAATATCTAAGATACAGATAATATCATTGGCAACTTTTCCAAATTTAGCACTAATTTTCCGACCATGCAAATTCAGTAGGTTTGTCAAACTATTTTTTCTTCAACTCTCAGCTGAACGCATGATTAAATTTAATTGTTATGCCTATTTTTTCTTCAAATTTGCATTGCTACACCTATTTTTTAAATCAAATTTTTAAGAATTCAAACTTCATGTTTTAGAATTCGCTGCTTGTTGGACGTCTCTTATTTTGTTTCAACAGCTCAAACATATAAATAATTTAACTTTTTTTTAATTAAAATCTAATAAGTTATTAGATATAGATAAAATTTTCAAATATAACCTCTCAACAATCCTAATAAATCAATGGGACTTGCTGCTTAAATTTTTAAAGTAGTAAATAAACTTAGCAAAGTATTTAAATTTTATTTTTTTTAATAAAAACAATGTATAGGTCAGGAATATATTTCAAGATGCAATTCGACCATGCATTTGTGCAGATGTATCAAGCCTAAAATAATTTTCTTATCAATTATTTGTTGGGCTTAGGTAAAATTTGGCTATAATGGAAAAATACATGAATACTAATTCCAGCAAATATTTATCGGACCTGTGGTAGGCAACAGAAATCCTGAGTAAAATTTGGCTATAATGGAAAAATACATAAATACTAATTCCAGCAAATATAATTTTTATCGGACCTGTGGTATGCAACAGAAACCCTGAGTAAATTTGGCTAATAATGGAAAAATACACGAATACTAATTCCAGCAAACATAATTGTTTCGGACCTATGGAAGGCAAGAGAAATCCTGAGTGAAATTATACATATAATAATCAGATTTTCTAGTAGCTTTTGACACAGACAATTTCAGTGAACCATGAAGTTGTTTATTTGGTTTTATTCAATAGCTTTTCCTCACAAACAAAATAAGCATGGTAACCCACTTAAAAACCTGTTTGATAAAATGTTAATATTTTATTGAAATTTTAACCATAGCCAGTGGTTATCTTGCCAATATAAAGACAGCAGTCACTAAAATAAATTTTATAGTCATGTTTTCATTTTTTTCCTTTGCAGTGTAATTAATTTTGTTAAGATTCCTTAACATCCCTATGATGTCTTAAAAACATAACCTAAACAAAAACACTAACTAAATATGTTGTACAAAGTTTGGCTTGACACAGGATCTGTAACATATGTAAAGTTCAAGTATAATTTGATATTTAAGACCTCATAAAAATCATCTGCTGATTGGATGAGCTAGAATGGCATGATTGGGGAATGGTTAAAATGTCCCTTTGTATGTTTTATTTTTAAATGGATATTAAATGTACACATTCAAATGTATAGAGGTGGCCTGCAATTAGTGTAAAAAAAACGCAACTCATTTAAGTGATAAAACTGTATTTGACAAAAAATATTTCTGTGTGCAAACCCCACACTGTGAGATGCAAATTACAGCCTTGCACATTAACTAATACATAAATATATATATCTGTATTTCAATAATGAAATAATAAAATACTTTAAATAAAGTAAAAAGAATACAGAAAAAAATGTATTCCTCCCTTTCAAGAGGACATTAATATCACTGTTACATGTAAAATAATTATAGTTTAATAATACTACCACCAAAGCTAAGACTAGAAGACTTATTTTTTTCCGAAAAATAATGCATTTCTTCATTTATTAGTTGAGCAAGAATTTGGCTAGTGGGATTTTAATGTTCTTCAATTTGTAAATTTTTACCCAAAAGATCCATCCCAGAAATCTTAAACACATGTACCAATAGATAATTCCCCATGTCCAATAGGCTGTCCGAAGATCTTTTTCATTTTAAAGTTTCATAAATTCCCATATTATTTTGAAATTCTACAACCAAGCCTAACGTTTCCACAAAAACCTCTGCAAGGAAAAATTGACAGAATTATTTCTTCAAAATAATGTCAAATAGATGCATTCATTCTAATTTTTACAAAACATTACAGACACATTTTTACTCACAGACAAATTAAGCACAATTAAGCTTGAATAAGTTTATCGGCATGCATATATTAGAGGAATTCACTACAAGCAAAAGTTTTTTTACATGCGCAGTAATTTTGCAGAGACATCAGGCTTGTTTGCAACCATTACAACATCACAATGTATAAATATAAATCCCCATTTCAGGCTTATAAAAGAAATAATATGCATTGATTAATAAGAATAACTATTAAAAAAATATTTTATACGTAATGCTTGAATGTATAAGCCTACATAAAATGGTATAACTCCTATATTATCATCACTGGCACTCATCAGTCACATATACCGGTCCAGCAGGAAACTGATTTTCATTGTCAGAAATATACATAGCGTGCTTCATAAATCCAACAACTTTAACAAACTTGATATAAAACACAAAGTACACATAAAATTAGAAACACAAGTAGTGAATGCTAGATTTTGGACGGACTAAAAAATCATTCACTTTGAAGCTGAGCAAACGTTTTACTGGCATTCTCTGAGCAAGCAAATTTTAAAATAAAAAAAATAATGTATTTCTTGTTGTATTAGTTCTCTGTCATGTAATACACGAGCTCCCCTAATGAAAGGTTAATTTTTTATTTTAATATTAAACCATATATTTCCCACTTTGATCAAAATTAAGGACTATCATATCAGCATGACAGACACTAACTATTTTTTGTACTTTGGCCATTTATAAGATTTTTAAAGGGTGACATTTTGGTAATGACAACACAATTTTATTCCTTGTTTCGGCTGTCATAGTGTTATATAATGTTCACTTTTCACCACTTTACCTACTATCGTTTGCAACAAAATAGGACCTGTGATATAGTGGTATTTCGCTTGTTATGTCACATTTTGTAATGAGGACATAAGTTATGCAGCAAAGGCATTCATACCACATTAGCCACTTCAAGTTGAACTGCAGCGGAATCTTAAAGTTTGTGAAACCTTAATCTACATCATCGATTATCAAATCATCATAATGCATTCGCTTCAAAAATCTGAATGTTCTCGCTGCGGTTCAAGTTAAAAATACGACATCACAAACAAAATACAACTATATATATACCACAGGCCTGGGTCACACTTCATTTCAAGCAATAGTAAATATAGAGGCTGGACAATATGGCCAGGAAATTAAGAACTATTTCAACTTAAGAAATATCACTTAAACACGAGAAGTTTTCTCCCTTGATCATGTTTTCTTGTAACAGAGTCACAACTATACGATTTAACATATATAGCACACACTCCGGACTTATAAAACAGGAAATACATTATATGCATGGTTATTTTTTTACTAAGTCAGCTTCCTGCCTGGACTCAAGTGGTGGACTAAAATAACCGGTTTAATAGAAGAGAATATTTAATTCTTTGCTATGTCCACCCTGCACATTCATCTGACATACAATCACTACATTCAGGGAGTACGCTTCTCAGAGAAATTCAGTAAAGCCTGTACTACCTCAGCTTCAGCCTCTGCTTGTCTGTCCTGATTACTTCTATAATGTCTTTGTTGATCTTCAAACTCCCGCATTTGTCTGTTATATTGTTCTATTTGTTGCCTCAATATTGCATCTTCAACCTGTTGGTAAAAGATAACTTTAGCAGTGTCTTTTGCAGTTTCAGAAAATCAAACATTCTCAAAGAGTGTCCAAAGTCACCAATTTATTAAAAAAAATATCTTAATCATAATAAGGAGAAAAAAAAACTTTTTGTTTCTGCTAACAAGTACCTGTGTCATTATCTTTTTCATTGAATCTGTCCATATGTTTCAGAGAATAAAACAAATACCTAAAATAGTTTGTTGTTTTTCATACTGTTACCAGAAATAAACAGATTTTATAGGCTAACAACTGAGCAATCAATGCAGAAGCAATTTGTTTTTTTAATTTGCCTGGAATTATTAAAAATATATAGAGCTTTGCTCGCATGCAGTATTTGTATTCTGCAAAATAAATTGACAAATACTTCCAATATAAAAAAGCCTTAAGCCTTTGTAACAGAAAACAGAAAATTTGATCAAAATATTATACCATGTAAATAAAACCATGGAATTCATGAAAGTTTACATGCTTTAATTTAATTACCATAGCTGTCATAGATTTATTTTCAAGAAATAAATTTCATGCAATATAATCATTTACTGAAAATATTTACCTCATTGGTAAATAATTATTTGAACAAAGCTCATCCCTTGGAAATCAGTATTAAACAAACGTAAAATCTACATCCCATGGTAAACAAGCTAAAATACAGGGCCCATGGGACAGCATATGTACGTAATGTACGTAGTCAGTTTGAATGGCAATAGTATTGCGTGCACGCTTGCTTTCAGGGAATATTAAGCAACTTTTTGAAAAGGAATACAAAATCATCTATTTCTGTATCCCAATTCTACAGTGTATTTATGAAGATGTGTGCAGATATGATTTCCTTAATGATTATTGATTAGACTGAGATCACTGTAAAACATCCACAAATATAAACATCACAAAGAAATGTGGATAATTAATAAATACTATCTATTGCTCTAGGGGACATTTGCAGAAAACAATCAATTGTATTTTCCTTAGTGAACTCCACAGACACTGCATATTCAACTCAAAGTTACATCATCTTCTAACAATTTTGAAACCTTGTTTGGCTGAATAACATATACTGAATATGTTCAAATATTTATTACAAAGAACTGAAATCATACATAAAAATAACCATCAGAAAACCCATAAAATTACAGGCATACTATTTTTCTGAATCAATAAATAAAACGCTTATTCATTCAAGTATGTTACATTTGTTTATGTACTGTCTGCTTTTGCTAAATGTAGGAAACAATTGAATATATGCAGTAACCTCAAGAATCCAATTTATTAGTTGTATATATTTATTGCTATTAGAAAAAAACAAGATAGCTGTTTTCCATATAATCCAAAATGTATGAATCAGAATGTTCTCCAAAACAATTGTTTGCATGAATATACCATTACTAGATGAATGCATGCATGATTATATCATTTTCTTGATGAATGTAGAATTAATCATCATGTTTTATATATAAGCGTACATTTTTGAGTTTTCATAAAATAATTATTGCAATGGAATATGATCAAGTTATTTTGAGGAGAACACTGATAGAAATAGACTTGTTGAAGAAAACATGGCTAAACATTTTAATATAAATCCCCACATGAATTATTAGTTTAAGGAAAAACATTTAACATATAATATCACATTTTCACTGCCTACATGTTTTATAGCCAAAATTATATACTTCTAAAATTTCACTCCTATGTAGCCACAGCCTGGCTAAGCAAGAAATAATCACAAACTTAAAAATTTTAAGAAATCAATTAAATTTATATTTCAATCATAATTAAATTTAGAATGAAAACTAATAGTACCAAAAAAGTCATTTCAGACTTTTGCAAGTCTCCGATAGAAAGTATACCTACCTGAGCTCTATCTTCGTCAAATTCTAAACAAGCAGTACCATCCAACCTTTGTACATCTATATATCCCCTCCATATAACACATACCCCATTCATTATAAACTGTGATTTTAAATGTACCTAAAAACAAAACAAAAAAAACATCACACTCAGCATTAGTTTTATTACTTCATGCTCTTATGTGATTGAGCAAGTTTTTTAAGGCTAATTCCCCGGGTACTCAAGGTTTTTGACTACAGGGATGTGCCGCGGAACCCAATCCAAAATTTTAGCTTGCGGTAGCAAACCCAATCCAAATTTTTTGAAATATA
>JAOXYB010036906.1:0-13663 GCA_028565635.1 Phoronis ovalis | reverse complement strand
CGATAACAGTGAATATGACGCGGCGGCGGACGCGGCGGTTGCAGGGTAAATCCAAAGTACCTCCAGCCTACTGCTGGTGGTATAATGATTTCCAATATACATCTTATTTGGTTATAATCTAACAATTCATGCAAGTCAATAAATAGCCATCTAAACTTTCTGTTATACGTACCTCCAAATAATCATAGCTACAATTATCGTGGTGTTCAAGAGACAGTGTTGCAAATGTAAACTGTATGTTATTTCCAGCCTCTACAACAATGGTCCAGACACATTGCCTATTGGAGGGATAATTCCCAGGATAACCAGGGCTGTTGATTGACCCATGCGTAAGACCACGTATATCACTTCCACAAACTGAAATCAGATAAGCATCCTTGATAATTTAATAGTTTGTCAGGTGCATAGAAACATGATTTATACATTTTGCCTGTCACAGCTAAAATTATTTGCATCCACTGTCATCTGATGAAACTTCAAGAAATTAGTCATTTATCTTTGGATGTCGCCTCCATTGAATGAAACTCGATAAAAGGTATAATTTGTTCTAGTTGAAACAAAAATAATTATATTTCATGCACATCACTTTTGAATATATACACCAGTTTCTGTGGCTGCTTTTAATTATAAGACAGTCAGTAAATTTTGTTAAGTTATTACAGTACGACATGAAAGGTACAACTGCATAAACCTTCCTTCATTGAGCATTAAAAATGGAAGAGAAGTGATAAAATGATTTAGTTTGAATTACTGTAAAACCTTTTGCTTTTTTATTACTAAACACATTGGCTTACTGAAATCTTCAAGTTGTACACTCGGGCTAGATATTATCATTTGGTCGCTTCAGGCATTGTCTGACTGTATTTGACAGTATAGGTCTTATTTTGACATGCAAATTACAGACTTACATGGAAGAGCCGATCGCCAGCTAATTTGAAATCCTGCAGCTGACACCGAGTGATCAGATCTAAACCAGAAGTACAGTTGATAATGAGTACTGTTAAAAGGATTGGGAATTGTAGAGCCACAGAATTTTCCAATCATGTGAGATGACGCTGTTGGTCCATCGTGAACTTGTAAAAAGTCGTAGTCACAGTTCTGATGCGTTTCAGTAGCAAATCGATGGAATGTAAGCATTATAATCTAGGATACAGATGCATATTTTTGACACAATACACACTGAATACAGTTTTATTTGTGTTAATGTCTCTGCTGTATCAACTTATTTTCATGTATTCTAATATAAATAAATGTTGATCTGAACGTTAGACCTGGATTTACCATATTAAAAGATACAACACTAATTTCCCTGCTGTTGGATCTGGCTGGTCTCTTTTGGCTAAAGCCAAGTAAGTCATTCTAGCTGTTTGAATACAAATTAAATGGATGAGATGACTAAGCCAGCAAATTGGTGCACAATGCGATTTGATAGCAACAGTTTTAACTGGTTCCTGGTATGCCTGCGTAAAATCCATTATTGATCATTAAGTTGCACTTTGCACTAGAATACAGATACTGAAACAAGTACTACAGAGAAACAAAACTTTCCCCTTAAAAACTGCTTCTTCACAAATACTTGAGTACCTGCATAAAGATCATATACCTTTCCTATTGTAGTAGTGATGGACCAAGCACAGCTGACATTGTGAGGATAGGTTTCTCCCTGTGACGGTGGATACTGGAATACACCGCTTTCACCTTGTAATGCTCCACCACATTCTGTAATGGTACACCAAATGATATTACTTGTGAGAATTGAGGTATGCATATTCTTATAAAGAAATCTCTTTCCTTCTTATGTGGTATAATACTGACAGTGTTCAAGGTTTAAAGCTGCCACCACACAGACTTGATACTATTAGCAGTAAAACATACCCTTCATATTCGATTTTTAAACCAAATGATAAAAGAATAACAAATACTTGATTGCTAAATAAATTTAGTTTCCAACTAAGCTGTAATGGTCAAATGCCAAAAGACCACCTTATAAAACTGTAGACAAGAGCTTCTATGTCAAATTCCCGTATTTCAGTACTAAACCCCAACATTAATATCTTCATGAATTATTGAGGGATATACACTTACGCTGTGTTGGAGTTTGACAGTTTATACCAGTGTAGCTACTTGTACATCGACACTGATAGCCGTTGATACCATCAGTACAGGAACCGCCATTTCGACATGGGTTACTCTGGCATTCATTAATATTTGTACCACATCTTGTTCCCGTCCAACCAGGATCACATCTACAGATGAAAGTGTTGGTACCTTCCTGTGAAATGGAGGAACACTATATGAAGTTTAAGTACAAACCACATGTGTGCAATAAAGTTTCATGTAGGAATTATTCAAGTCACTGGCACTTAAAAAATCACCAGCACTGATTGGATAATGACGTAGGATGCCACTTCAAACACAAGAGCACTCTATTGAATACTAAAAGATTTGTACACATGATTTTTATTGCTTCAAAGATGGATATCAGGAATTTTTACTTTCATCATTAAGTTTCCAATAGATGCATTGAATCACACTTAATAATGTATTAATATTTTTAAATTATATGCAACTTTACAGCTTTTGCAGCTTTCACACAGGAGCAGTGATGGTTAAAATAATGGAGATTAGTTGAACATTTAATAATTCATGAAATTTAATTATTTTTTGTCCTTGTCATATTCAACTTACAGAACAAACTCCATTTTGACATGGATTTCCTTGACAGTAGCCACCAGGTGGCGCAGTACCACCGCCACCAGTGCTGATACAGCCATTGGGTCCTTCTCCATTTCCTGCATAACCAGGTGGACACTGACAGTTACGACCACCGACAGCTGTACAAAAAAATATTACCAAATATAGTCAAGTTTCAAAGAAAAGCAACAAAGACAGAGACTAAGCAAACTACATTACATTCTAAACAAACACTATACTACATTGTATGCTGAAAGGATGTACTCATTAAAATGCAGTTTCAGAATTAGAACACACTCAGTTTTCCAGTCTTTACCGTGATACTTAGTATCATAAAAGAGCTAGTAGTAGTAAAAGTAATCAAATAGTTTTTTAAGGAGCAACATGTTCATGAACTGCAACTAGTACCAATTCCACTGGACATTACTTTTCACTTACCATTTGAGGCTTCAGTGCATTGTGCTAGGGAGCTGCAGCCACCATTATTCACTGTGCAAACCCCAATATAATGACATGATGTACCATCACCAACGTATCCTACAAAATTGGAACAAATTATGGCCTACTGTAATAAAAACAACTTCAGTGCTTTATATTTGTATTTTGACAATCCAAAACAATGATTTTTAGAGAAAACTTTCTGTCTGAAACACTTTTCATAAGTATGCCAATTTTTCATAATTATAAATCAAATTGAAATTGAAGAGGGAAATTTTAAGTCATTTGACAGAAAAACGAAGTCAAACAACAGTTTATGTGAAAAAAACATACCTGCAGGGCAACTGCCACATGTTCGAGATCCTATAGTGTTAGTGCACTGGACATAAGGAGCTCGAGAACAGCCCCCATTGTTAACTTCACATTCGTTAATGTCAAGACACTGAAAACCGGAGCCAGTGTAACCTGTGAAAATATTCAATCAAAAAGGTGTCAAGTGAAAATTACACAATGTTAACACAAATTAATTAACCATATTTGTGCCTTGTGCAGAAACTTTTCTTAAACATGTAAGTATAGTAAGCAGTACAAACGTTCAGCATGTAAAAAAATAAGAAGTTCGAAAGTTTTTTAAATAAAATATATAGAGTTTGTTAAAATGGATGATTCGAGCAACTCAGAAAGGCAAAAACGCCGACTTCTGTTTATGCAATAAGACCTACAACCTGGTTAATCTATACCAAACTGAATCTAATATGCAAAGGGCAAGAATAAAGTATAGTGTAACATGATCTTGATACCATACTTGAAAGTGTTCAATTTCTAGCAAAGGTTTTGAGAAAGAGATTTATACTGTTTACATGTATATGATAAAAATATTTTTCGGGCATGTCAAATTGGCAAAATTTTTAGTGCAAGATTCAGTATTTTTTAACAATTTTCTATTTAATGCAATGGCAGAAAATGAGCTACAAACAAGCTACACAACAGGAGACTTGACAGCTATGCTTACTATTCTTGAAAAATCAAGATAAACAGGTTGAACAAGAGTTTATAATAGACCAGCACAGATACATTAAACAAGGGCAGTTTTCCTTGGCCTCAGTTTAATATTTATATTTACCAACAGGACATGGTCCACACATGAATGAACCAATCGTGTTGATACACATGGAATTCCCATTTGTACTTTGAAAACAAGGTGACTGTTGTGTGTTGGTGCATTCATTAATGTCTTGATTGCAAACACCATTACGGTCTAATTCCCAACCAGCATCACAATGACAACTATATTTAGGCTGAAACAATTAAAGGTCAAGGTTACCATTACAACTATAAAAGAGACAAGTAACATTATACCAATTAGACATGTTATTAGCACCAAAAAATTCTGTCTTCTATTTGCTGGCAGTATCTGTCTTATTCCCATGTACCGTAACCAAGATGTACACAACAAATAACACTTCACAAGCATTTTCAAAGGCATCAATTTCCTAACACACTCACATATACATAGTGTATCAATATACATAAACGTCAAAACATACTACAGTAGGACTATTAGGATCACGAGGTTCATTATGACATCGTCCATGTCCACACAAGGCAGTACTGTCATCATCGTTACAGTCATTAACAGGAATCGCACACTGTATGCCAGCATAGTTTGGAGTGCAATCACATCTACAAATAAAAATTACCCGACAGTTTGTATTAAGAAAATACGTTTTTTTCAAAACATTTAGGTGACATGCCTTGGATTTAACTTTGCATAATTTTCTAAATTAAAACAAGATGTTTGTACAAAGCACTAGTTCCCTTGCTTACAGTTCAAAACCAATGGCAGGTAAAATCAAACTTAACCTGCACTTGGGGGTCATCTTAATATATTGGAGAGCCAAAAAAACAGGGGTTTTTTTCATAATAGGTCAAGGTCAAAGGTTATATGATCATCAAGGTCATATGCTCAGCAGATCATAACAAACACATACCTGACTTGCAACAGTGTCTCCATCTATCAGAGATAAGGACACAATTTGCTTAATATCTTGAAAATAAACATGGCCAACAGTCATTGGCCACACTGGAAGTCATCCATGTTAAAACTAAACTTGACTTGTATTCTCATCTAAGTTTACCTTTAGTCTTGCAACAGTATCTCAATCTATCAGAATTTTCAAGATATGGGTATTAACACCTTAGCTAAAACATGACCATCAGTCAGCCATATTGGAAGTTATCCAGGTCAAACTTAAAAGTGAGATGTATTTTGACCTATATTGGGCATTTGACTTGCAATTATCTCTATTATCATAGTTTCAAGAAATCAAAGAGCTTAACTTGAGAGCAAACCTGGTCACCTGTCGGCCATATTTAGAAGCAATTCAGCCCAAAACTACACTTGACCTGAATTTGACCTATTTTTGCCTTGTGCTTAACATGTAGTGGATCTCACAAAAACTGAAGCTGTTCTGCCAAAAAGCTAACCACTACATATATACATACATACAGATTTACAGAAGTTCATATATACTGGACAAATGCAGGGGAGAAGGGAATAATAATTATTTTATTTACTTTTAAAGATTCTCGCAACATCTGTCATTTATATTATGGGTTTAGTGTATATATATAATTGGCCTTCCGTAGTAAAGCTTACGAAAAAGATCCAGGTGTGTTTCTGCAAGTTGCCCCATGTTGACAGCCTCTAGTCGTTCCAGTATACAGGGCGCATTCATTGATGTCCTCCTCGCAGCTTTGGCCCTGAAAGGAAACACAAACTTAACATTGAACAGGTACATGTATATGCATGTTTTTTTTCACCTGTTACTTGTGATGCAGCAAAGATATACCTAAAGGTTAAAAGGTCATGTACTAGCCTCCTTTTCAATTGTGATGTCATATCTTGTTTTCTAAGAACATATGCCCTGTCATGTTGATGCTGAGACAATGGTAAAAGTAAGCAAGACTTTAAAATAGTATTTTGCTGTAGTACACTACAATTTCATACAGATTCAAAGATATTCAAACTTTTGTATGAATCTGATATGTTCTTGAATACCTTTTTGTAAGTAAATTGAGTAATGTCTTTAACCTTAACTATAATAAGGGATTATAGCTCCAATTAGAACTAACCCACATCAAATATTGAGTAGCAACTCTGTTCTCAGAATTATTTTAGTATAGAACTTCAATATCTAATTTTTATCAGATTTTTTTGGAGACCTCAAGAAAGATAATGTAAACAGTTGGACATTGACATCCTACAACCTGATTATTCACCAGAGATTTCTGGTCTGAAATTCGAACAAAATCTGATAGCTACCAGCAAGCATGGCTCAGTAATTCTTAGTGCCCTGATTTTATAGCACTTTTAATTACAAGAAGTAAGAATTGAAATGTTATTCAGTTTCACTCAAATATTTTTGGACAAACTTGGATTACATTAACTACATAACAGAAACAGTCGAAATATAATACTTCAAAATCAGTATCATACCAACAAAATATATAAACATGACACATCTACACTTGGTACATTTGTGTTTCTACAAGCATAGAGATGCACATGAAATACTTTACCTTCCAGCCATCAGGACACTGACAATAGTATCCATTGTACATGTCTACACATAGTCCTCCATTCCTACATGGGGTATTCACGCATTCATTCTGAGTCAACAACTACAAAAAAAAAAAAATCAAACTAGCAAAATAACAAACGACCATCTTTGTCCCTTCCTGATGACATTTTTACAGTCTTATTTTAACATATACATGTATACCTGAAAGTAACTCCAACTTATCACCAAGATAAACAGTGATACAGAAGCGTTATAAATGTGTGCTTCTTGAACTGTTGGATGTTTCAATTAGGCATTACTTATCAGATAATTCTCAAACTTATTGATTTAAGGAAGATCTGTAAATGGGGTTGCTCCTATTGTACATTTTCCTTCTCCTCTTCCTCCTCCTTTTCCTTCCAATTTCCAGCAAGCTATATCTCAAAGACGGTTACAGTTATGGACAGGATACTTGAGGTGTGATATCCCCAGGGTAGGCCATTGCTGACCTCAACCTCAAGGTCAAAGGTCATTTTAATGTCAAAGGTCAAACTTCTAAAATAGCTTCAAATGTTCCAAAAATTAGATATTAATCAATGCCTCCCTGGAGTTATTCTTTTCAAAGTTAGGTTGTTTACATTATGCGTTTTTAACATCATCGATCGGCCAAGACATTGAAAATATTATTGCAGTTCCATTGATTTGGAAACTTGATACGAAATAAATTGCCAGCAAACTTTACTTTTTATCAAAATAATGTTTTGAGATATAAAATTCGACCTCCAGGAAAAGCCCTTTTACTTTAATTAGAAACAGTCCAAATTAACAACCTAATGTCGTCAAGAACAATTTTTATCTTTCAAATACATTTTTCAACAAAACAGGAGTAACAAAGAAATACTTACATTGTTTAATGTCCTTACTGTGCTTTCAAGAGTTTGTACCTAGAATTAATTAAGAAAAATATCTTTTATTTCATTAATTAATTAACTAACGAGGTATATTTCATGTAAACCTCAAGAAATCTGCATAATCAGTAAGTGGGAGTGAATGATGAACATGGGTGAAAATGGAAGGTTGACTACTGTGTTATCCACAGATGATAATAGTTTCTATCAAAAAATTTCACGTACGGAAAACGTATTGAAGAAGTTACAATAAATTATTTCATTTTATATAGAACATCATGATGCTTTTTCAAGTATAATTAATTATGCTCACACTTTTGAAAGAAAAAAATGTGCTATTACAATATTCATGCTGGCATTGGCATTAGTAAGCTAAAACACAACATCAGGCCAGTACAAAAGTTAACTAATCATGCAACAATAAAATGTAATTAGTATGAGCAAGCCTTCAGTCTCAGAGTCCCCATGTTATGGTCACAAATCTACAAAAACATGTATGTAATGTTGAACTGAGCCCATTGTTGGAAACATTGTAAAGTTACTATTCCATAAATCATGACCTACGGCAGCAAAATGCATTGTCAGAAAAAATTGTAACTTTACGATTCATGTAATTATCTTTATATAGCTACGGAATCGAAAGTATTTCAGAAACAGAACTTTACAATATTTCCAAAAAACAGGACTGTTGAGACTTTTTAGATGTGGTAGACATTAAAGATAAATGAATTGGTAGGCAACTTTAGTTAATTAGTAGGCAAATTAAAGATATTGCCATTAACAAGTGGCTATTTTAAAGTTAAATTTAGAACAAGGCTATAATAAATAATTCCAAAAGAAATAAAGTTATTCTTAAAATCAGAAATACATAATTTTAAAACCATGCCATGCCACATCACAGTCCTACCCTCCGTCTTAAACGATTATAGTTTCTGTTAATTCTTGGAGGCAGTGTAGGTATTGGAGCATTTTCTAATGTCGTTATCTAAAATTCATGAGAGACAGTAATCCATTAAGAAACAAAATTGCGAATAATTTAACCATCAGCTGTCAGGAATACATAAAACTTTAAACACATCTCTCAGTGTCCATAGGTTTTAGTTTTCACACAGCTGATCAGAGACAAATTACTGCAGTCATGAGCTGTAAGCACTTTGTTTTGCAGTGCCTCATTAACAAAGAGGTTTTAAACTTTTTGAAACCAACTTAAACATTTATGTCATGACTGCAGTACAAATACTTTCTTATTCTTATCAGCTACTCTTACCCTATTTTGAAGATCATTACACTGCCCTGAGGTACAGCCACCTGAGCCACTACCACCTCCAACAGTTTCAAGATGGGTTACCTACAGCCACACATGCAAAACATGCAACATCACAAATAAAACACGTGGTTTTATAAAAAGATTGACATTATTTACTGGAACGGCAAAAATATGCAAGTGATCTTTTAAGGCATCTAGCTAGCAAAATGATCCAGATTGAGAAACATTGTTTTGCCACGAATTTATATTTTAATCGTCGCTAGATATACTGTAAACTCTAGAACACATTATACACAACATCTCTCACAACTCCATAGCCATAACACAAGACCACAGTGCATGTTTTGATGCAAAGTATATGATATGCTTTGAAGCTAAGGATTCATCAAGCTATCATGTAATAGTAATGGACTGTTCCAAGGTCATAGATTCAAGACCATGATATAAGAATCCTGACTAGGATAACTAAAGTTCCAATTCCGGAAGAATTCAATAAACTTCACTCTTTTATCAAGTAGCCGGAGATATAAATCCAAGATTGAGTCATTTTTTAAAGAGACCCATATACTTCCCACATTGATCTAAGCTAACAATAAGCATAACTTACCCTGCCCTGAAGTGTTGTGATCAGACCTGATAAGTCATCTAGACGACTTAGTACTTGTCCGGTTGGTTCAAGATTTAACAGGCTACTTTCAGCAGCTTGTAATCGAGTTACTAAGGGACTTGACTGAAAATTAACATAGAAATATAAATAATATTTGGAAGAAAATAACAAAGCTGATGAAAATGTTTTATTTGAATTTAGTTACAGTCATGTTTAATAGACTTGCATAAAGTTTCAAAAATCTTTCGCCGTGACTATCCCCATATGCAGTAATATCTGATGGTGATCATGTAAATAATTTTAAAACATAGTCATATCAAATTTTCAGAAATAATCGCCATGGGCAATTATTTAAAAAAATGCTTCCAGGGGGTGGGCGATTATTGATTTATTTTGTGCTCCTGACATGAGATGCATAATGAAAATTTGAAAGACTTCTAGTTAGGGTTGCTCCTATATTGGTTTTGTATGATTTATTTCTTCTTTTTTTTCTTTTTCCAATTTTCAGCAAGCTGTATCTCGAAGACGGTTACAGCTAGGAACTTTATACTTGATGTATGACATCCCTGGGGTAGGCCATTGTTGACCTTGAGATCAAAAGGTCATTTGAAGGTCAAAGGTCAAATTAAAAAAAATAAATCAAAATGTTCTAAAATGATTGTATTGAGTTACAACGAAGTATTTAGATGATCTTTGAGAAGATTTCGGTACTAAAAGGTTTTGTTTTTATTTTTTTTCTGGCATCTTTTCAATTAATTTATTGATCATCCAAAATTCACTAAGCCATATCTCGAAGTCTGTTGTTAAGGACATATTTGAAGTTTGACATCCCCAGGGTAGGCCATTGCTGACCTAGGGGTCAAAAGGTCATTTAGGGGTCAAAGGTCAAAATTCTAAAAATGATGTTGAAAGGTAATTTGGAGGTCATTTAACGTTCATAAAAGCCAATATGAGCAACCCGTCTTTGCTAAAAGGCTATCTAGTTTATCCATAAATTGGTTTATTTAGCCAAAATTCTGTTTGCAATCAAAAAATTTGTGATTAGGAGAATAAAGCAAATTTACACCTTAAGCAAATGGTCAGTTTATTTAATTATTTTTTTAAACTGCATTTTACTAGACGAAAAGCTTATTAACGAAAATGTTGGGAAATGTTACAAATAAATAGTAATATACTTCTTTAAAACCCACAGCTCTTTTAAGGGCAAACACATTATCCACAAGGAGCTGAATAGCTACCACAGTGATGTATTACAAACACATTATCCACAAGGAGCTGAACAGCTACCACAGTGATGTATTAAACTGTAATGGCGTATTATTTAAAGGGTCTTCAAATTACCAACCCCTTGACAATTATTGGAAAGTGGGCGATTATTAATTTATTTTAAGTCAACAGAGGAGGCGATTATTAGGGGAGGGTGGTTATTTTAATAGGATGACATACGGTAGTCTGTGTGGACTACCAATTGTTACCACAAGGAAAAGATAAATAAGAGCTGCAAGAATCACAATTTGAGAACATGTCAAATTTTATTTCTGGTCACTGCAGTTACTACATGATGTGACATGGAACAACACAATTTTAAAAATTTGCATTAAAATTAGCAATTCTGGGTTAATAACGTACTGCTATTTTCTCAAATACTACAGATTTGTTGCGAATGGGAATTTTATACAGAATATTTCACTTCCTTAGAAATTTCTAATGCTCTGTGAGGTATAACGTGTCGTGAGGAAGCCCAGATTATCAGAAATTGGAGTCTGTCTCAAATGCAGTATGTGTCATTCTTATTGCACTGATTTTCGAGATTTAAGAAGCCATTTTTCTTTAACAGAAACCTGAATGTATTAATATGAGAATAATTTATGACAAATTTGCTCCAGTTATTCTAATAGCATGAAATTACAATTTCAGACAGAATGGTAAAGATATAATGAAATCTAAATTTTGAATTTAAAATCAGGCAGTAAACTGTGGTTGACACTGAAATAGCAAATTTTTTATTTGCACAAATTATAGTAATATATTCATGTGCCTTGTTAATTAAGGATATAATGAACTGGCATTTCGCCCAAGGTAGAATTTGTCAGGCCTCATTATCAATTCTAATAACATAATTAAAGGTTTTTGGTATGTCCACACATAACTCGGGTGTTTATAGTAAAACACCAATTGAACAAACAATTAAGTAAAACGCTGTACTGAGGTGAATGTAAACCTACAAGTACTATTCATGTACTTGTACATGATATTAGTTGCATTTAATAGTCTGTTTGTTATATTTGTTAGTTTGTAAAACAGATTGACAATGTAGATTTTGTAATTAATTTTGTAGTGACCATACAGATGTAAGATTTTCTGTTCGTCAATAAATAAACAATAATAATATATTTCATTACTCTGCCGCCATGCTTCCAAATAAAATGTTCCCGTTTCATGCTCTTTTTTGGCTAAAGAACAATGGTCATTGTTTTCTTCAATTTTCAAAATGTAGTAATGTTACTATATTGAAGTAATTAACTTACCCCTTGTCCAGTTTTTAACTGATCAAAATCTTGTTTAGTGGTCTTGATCTAAAAAATTAGAAATATCACATGCAAGAGTTTATTAAGTACTCGTATAACCATGATATAAAAAGCAGCACCTTAATCGCTGTGCCTAACATTTTCTAAGTAACATAATTAATTTCCAAGTTTGATAAATAAAATTGGAACCTGGAAGAATTGGTGCAACAAGCAGATTACCAGTACATTCTGGTAGTGCTTTATAAAATAATATTGGGCGAATTGTTGTGACAATATCAGAGTAATTTTAAAGGGCAATGTCTTATTTATGAATAAACAGTGAATACATGACGTCTTTTTATCCTCAAAGTACAAAATCTCATAATATATTCTAAATCCTTATATTGCGAAAGAAAGATATAGTCAAATGCCATATTAACAAAACACAACAGTGATTCATATGGAACTCCTTTTAAGAATTATTAACAAATAAACAAAGTAATTAAAACATTGCCTGTTCCTGCTGGTACCACTGCTTAAATACATAATGCCGCAAACCAAGTAATTGCATGACATGTTGCTTGTGATTTGTTTCCTTTTGCCACTACTGACCAGGATGTTAAGTGCTAAACCAGTTAATACTACTTATTAACAAAATCCAGAGTTAACAGGTGGTAAAAAAAAGTGAAATGCAATCCCATTCAATATACTTGGACAAAGTTAAGAGAACATTCAACAGGTTTGATCATAGGGGGACCCTTATAGTCATACAATCAATGTACATTTAAAAAAAATATATGAAAATAAATTACATGTGTTGTAACGTTTTTAAACATGAATCTGGATTGCATAAAGACATAAAGCAAGATTTGTTGGCGACTTAGCTAGAGTTTGGACAATGAAAGTATTTATGAATTAAGAAAGGTATCATTCTACTCGGAGAAACACTGTTGCACACTTTAAACATTTGTTAAACTAGAAGCATTAACAATGTTTTGCACTTAAAGGTCTTCTAGCTGTTCCCATTTATATGGGGTATATTTACAATACCTAAGCCAAGATGTTTTCTCCTGGCACTACCCTCTTCATAAATCTGTAGTTCAATATTTACCCACTTTCCCCAAATGCGTAAAACAAGCTCCTTGAACATGATTTTAGCTGATATACAAATCAGAAATGAACCCTTTCGTGATCCACAGATTTTTGGTGACGCAAAGATGTAGACATGATATCCCAAAAAGTTATATTATATTACCAATGCAACTGCAATGTTTTCCACAGATAATTTCACTTAGATTTACTTTTACCTTTTTTTAAACTTTATAGACTGAATCAGTTTTCTACCATGTTCCTGTTCCACAAATTAGAAATTTTATACATTCTAGCTTCTTTGCTTTTAAGCAAATAAAATGTTCCTGTTTCATGCTCTTTTTTGGCTAAGTAACAATTGTCATTGTTTTCTTCAATTTTCAAAATGTAGTAATGTTACGATATTGAAGTAATTAACTATAATATTAAAATATTATAGAATGCAGTACTATAATGCTTTGCCCAGGGAGACCAGTCATAAGGCCCATTCACACTTAACCACTTAGAGCGCTTCATAATAGAGCGCTCTATAATAAAGCGCTTCAGCCTCTGTGTAGGCGAATAAATCGCTTCAAGGGCATTAAAATAAT
>JAOXYB010036895.1:2723-13666 GCA_028565635.1 Phoronis ovalis | reverse complement strand
CGTTAGGCTAACGAATTGAACTCGTTAAATAACGAAGATCTAACGAGTTCAAGTTTCCTAACGAGTTCTAACGAATTTAGTAAGGGTGACTCTGTATATGTAACGCCCTCAAGTGCATGCAAATAGCCTATTGGTGTTTGCTGCATACACATCTTATTCTTATAGCCATGAATGAGAGTTGATAACGTCAATGTCCACGTCATCATCTTGCTGAGAGTTGGGTTAGTCATGGTCAAAACAGTGAGGAACAAATTTTATTATTGCTTGAAATTTATCTGTTTATAATTAAATTTAACAACATTTAAATGATTATACAAACTGTAAAGTTTTCGGTAAACATCATTCTGTGGTTTACACTAGGAGTATCAGATTAAGATTAAGGAATGATATTGATAGAAAACAAGCATCCGAACATCCTAAATTGTCATATACCGGTGAATGTAAATAAACAATAATAATAATAAAACTAAAAATCTGAAACTAACAAAAAGCAGTACGTGTTTCTATACAATCATACAAATCTGAAGAGAATAAAACCAACCGTAAAGTTGGCTGACTGTTCAACGAAATATGTTTTCGATTTAACGTACATTTAATTACACCAACACCACCACCACCACGATTAGGGTGCTTACCAACACTTGAAGCTGGGAGGGTTCGTAGGCTCAGTTGGGGTTCTAACATTAACGTATTTCCCTCTCTCCTCTCCCCCTTCTTCTACACCGTCCTCTCCTCCTGCAGATGCAATTTCTGAAGGCCATCCGAGCCCTGATCCTACGTAGCCTAAGATGAGGATAATCAGCAATGACTATACTTTTTCTTCTTTCCTTTCCCATGATATACAATACCAGTATATATTGTAGGAAAATGTATTTTAAATTAATTAATTATGTCAAAAATTAACACAGATAGCGAATTGGTACGAATATCGTGACTGTAGAAAGCAAGAAAAATAGGGTTCCATACTAAATAATACTTTATGCTACTCAACTCGTGAAAATCTTCAAGCGGCGTCATGATTGACAACCAGCAATTCTAAATTGTCAGTTACAATTAAATACTCAAAATATTTTTAATGTTTGTAAGATTGCATGGTTCTAATCAATAATATGTCAAATACGTGTCATTGTACATGTCCGGTTCGTTTGTATACTCTGGTATCGTTTCATATATAGGAGTATCTCGGGTATCTTGCATGGCCTTTCTATCGTTTGAACTCGTATTTCTAAGATATTCAGAAACGACATGCATAGGCACTGGAGGGGCGTGTTCTCTTTGATCACGTCTTTGTTTCTGACGACGAATGATGAATACGACAATAATACCGATTATAGTAGCTATTAGTATGACTCCAGCTACTGAACCTGCGATAACTACTACGATAAATTCTCTTGTTGCTGCCGAAGATGTCTGTTGCGATGTTGTTGTATTACACGAAATGAATTTATCAGTTTTTGCTGTTTCACAGAAATAAAATTTATCTCTGTTATTTATGAGTGCTAATCTGTAAGGAGTGAGGCAGTGTATCGTTGACAAGGTGTAGTTTATTGTAGATTTTGTGATATCCAGACTTACAAGCCATACCATACAACAATCACAATGAAATGGATTGTTTGATAAATCAATGTTTTCCGTGCTTATAATCCCTTTTGCATCATCAGACAGGCTTGTTATTCTATTATTTGAAAGGCTGAGGTTTTTAAGACTATACAAGCCTTCAAACATAACATCTGTTATATTCGCTATTAAATTGTTATGCAACCACATATACTGCAGATTGAACAAACCTTCAAACGCCCCTTCTTCAACAGTTGTAATACTATTATTATACAGCCACAGTGCTAGAAGATTGTTCAATCTCTCAAACGTTTTGCTTTCTATCACCGATAATTTATTATAATGAAGCGAGAGTGTTTCTAGTAAAGGCAATTCCACAAACGTGCTCTTTTCTATAGTTATTATGTCATTGCTATACAACCATAGTTGCTCTAGATTGCTTAATCCCTCGAAAGTTCTGCTTTCTATCACGGATAAATGGTTATCATTAAGCGAGAGTGTTTTTAGTAGAGACACCTTCACAAACGCACCCTTTTCAATAGTTGCTATGCTATTATTATGCAGATACAGATTCCTTAGATTGGCCAGTCCTTCAAACATTCCTTGCTCTATCACCGATAATCGATTTCCATCAAGCCGAAGATAACTTAGCTGAGATAACACAGCAAACGCACCTTTTTCAATAGTTGTTACTATATTTATATACATGACCAGTGTCTCTAAATTGGCCAGTCCTTCAAACATTCCTTGCTCTATCACCGATAATCGATTTCCATCAAGATGAAGATACCTTAGCTGAGATAACACTGCAAACGCACCTTTTTCAATAGTTGTCATGGTATTGTTATGCAGTGCCAAAACCTGTAGATTGGTCAGTCCTTCAAACATTCCGCTTTCTACCAATAATAATTGATTACCACCAATATTAAGAAAGCTTAATTGAGATAACATCGCAAACATACCTTTCTCAACCGTTGATATGTTAATGCCATACAGCCACAGATACTGTAGACTGGCCAATCCGTCAAACAATCCGTTTTCTATCACCGATAAGGGATTGAAAGAAAGCGACAGGTTTTTCAATAGAGACAACTCACTAAATGCGCCATTTTCAATAGTTGCTATGCTATCATTATTCAGGTGTAGTTTATTGCTCATATTGGCCAGTCCCTCAAACGTTCCATTTTTTATATTAGAAATTTCGTTGTCAGAAATGTATAGATCAAGGAGATCTGCAAACATTTTAAAAGCCCCCAACTCAACTGAACGAATCGAACATCCGTCCAAATCGATCAATGTAGTATTTCGCACGTAGTTTGCCTCCAGAAAGTCCTTAGTAACTGTTTCGGTATCTGGACATCTCGCGTGAGTTGCGAAAACAAAGTAAATGGTAATAAGAATGATGATATCAAATCTGTAATGAAGGAAAAAATGGAATTTTATTATTTTGATTCCGATTTATCTGACAAGGTCTTATAAACATACTGTGCTTGATATTTAAAAGTATTTAAATACTGCATGTTCATAAAAACTGTTACTCTGGCATTATCACAGTTGTTTATTTAGCCATAATTAATTTGTTCATATATCTTACTATAGGCAAACGTAAATAACACTCCATCCGGGCACGCCATCAGCATCACGTAATAGTTGGGAGTTCAGCTAACGGCCGGTCTGATAATTCTTGAGTGGGGTAATGCAAAGGATGTTCGCGGTGTAGCAAACTAGAGAGTCACCAGGACACCAGGTTCGGAACCAGGACACATGACTGACAGATATCTGTTTGATTTAATCAGTAAATGCGCGATGTTAATACAGCATAGCGGAATCCCGCACCGTTCGGCGCATCACGTATTTACAAGTAGTAATTAACACATTGACGCAATAGTTTATATTGTAACAATTCCAGTTTAGAGAATAGTGTGAGATAAAAAAACGTAAGGCAGCGCGCGCGTGCTTCGGTTTTCTGCTTAATGATACGTTAGCGTCATGCATTACTCACGAAACAATAGACACCGTGCCCATGGACCTATCGGCCTTGACCAATAAATATTTCTTAGAACACTATTTCGTCTAATAATTCCAAAATCAACACTATTTGTATATTAAGAAGTTAATTATGTAATAAAATCTTAAATGACAACTAATGCCGGTCAAAACTAATGGTAGTATCATCAGTGTCGTTTGTAAGGGCACCAGAAGACAGAACGTAAAGTTATTCTGCAATGTGATTTCAGACTTTTCCTTGAAATTTATTGGATTTGAAACTAAAAGTCAGCTTCCTTGCACAGGTAAATAAGGCAATTTAAATTAAAATAGTTAAATCACAAAATTTCTTAAAATGAAAGTTTGTAGCTAAAATTATATATCAGATACGCAATAAAGTTCGCAATATAGTATGGTTGAATGATGTTGCTTCAAATATTTGCTGGAAACGACTTCAAAAAAAGCTGAAGGATAGATGGTGCTTGTGGCAATCTTTTGGCTCTTCCTTGTGAGAAAAATAGCAACCTCTGCTTTTGTGATATCCAAATATATACAAGCTCGCTAAGCGCGCTCGCCCTGTTATGCAGCTACCCTGCCGTGTAATTTTATAAATTCTGTCTATTATAAACAAAATATAATAGCGTTGCAAAATATAATCAATATAATCAATATAATCAATATAATCAATATAATCAATATAATCAATACTGGTGAAACAAAACATCGTCGTTGTTTAATTTAATTTACTAATTTCTACTTACGCTTTCACTTGATTTGTTTTGGCTAGATTTCTAGATTTAGACATCTTAACAGTTCTCCTTTCCATTATGTTTGTATTAATACTGGACTAGGCCACGCATTACAAACTTTTAAATATTAATTTAATTATTAATACGCGTGGACGCCTTTCCTTTCCCGAAATGTGTAATAAAAACACACGGTGACAGGTACATTTTATTTCCTTGAGTTTTTATAAGGAAATATGTCATTACTTTTGTTGGCAGTTTCGGTTTCCCTTTTTACTGAGTGAAACTTGTAAAATAGATAAAAATAAATATTAATGTGGAAATGTAATACCCTTTGTGCCACCGGGTTTTTGCCAAACACCATGCAAACACCACTTTTTATGATTCACGCAGGTGTTTTTGTGTTCCAAACTAGTGAACAAGGCTATAAGGAAATTATGCATGACCGGACTCGCACACCTGTCCTTGTATTGCATGCTTAAGATAGAGCGTTTCTCATGTTCCTGGCTTGACCATCCGACATGATTAAATTAAAGTAGATAGACATTATAATAACGGGGCGACGAAACGTTTAATGTGAAGTTCTAACGCCCTTCGACTGCACTTCTAAAACAGTGTTTTTTAACCCGATTTAGCCACCAACTTTGTGTAAACAGTTTTTATTTACAGTTCCACCGATCTACAGATCATTTTGCGATTAATTACATTAATTGTGCCTAAAACTCTTTGTTTAGAGTATTTTGCAGACCATAATTCACGAGTATGAACATACACCTTACACCCGAGTGTTTCCCCGGGAACTTACCGGAGACAAACGGAGATATATTTAAACACGTCTGTTTTGAACGCAGCCTTAAATTAATTCATAATATTATATCTACATACCTTTTTTCAATGCATTTAAATTGTAAGTGTAAGAATCAAGTTTCTTCAACCAATACCGCAGACAGTATTTAACAGAAACTTTTCTCGTTTTCCATATTTACATCTTCATCGTCAGGCACAGAAGGATAACGAAAGTTTTCTTTTATCACATAGGAGTACCATCATTCCTCACTAGTACATGATGTTAACAAGACTTAGTAACTTATCACTAAGAGCATTAATGTACTAATATAATAATGCTTACTGTTTCAAATGGTGCATTTGAGATGACAAAATGACACACGCTAAATGCCAGTTTTATATTCAGCTATGAATCCCAACATTAAACAGTTATAACAGGCCAATGATTCACTTGTTGACTACACTCTCCTGTCTTGCGTCCCATTTTTTAAGGATAATGTATAAATAATGTTCAAATGGTATTATATTAATAATCTGGGTTATTTCACGTGCATTTATTTTGATACATTCCATGGAATATTATAATACAAATACAAACTTATTTCTGCCGAAAATAAATCACTCCCGCCACAGCTGACAACAAGTGTCAGTATTATTATCATTAAATTTTTCCGAAAATAGAAAAATTAGTAATATAAGGAAATATTTTGAACAAAATATTTTCAGACGCCCGGGTACGTAACAATTCGAGGTTAATTGGCAGTTTCGACTCTATGGAGATGTAACGGGTCGAGACCGATGGAAAAGTTATAATGAGTGGGCGACACCTATTAAGAATGAGTCATCATTATAGAATAGACGTGGTAGATGACACAGATAGAAATTAAGGCTTATCTCGGTGGGAAAAGTCGGGTCATTAATAACGTTTTAATTTCGCTCTTGCTAAGTTGAAGGAAAATAACAACAATAGACTATGGTTAAGCCCAGACGTTAGTTAAGAAGGCACGGGACACTAGCGGATGAATTCTTTCAGACTGGTATCGCCCGTGCATTGTCATTTACGTGCTGCTTTGAAAGTCATGTAACCCGACACACCTATGTACGTTGCGAAGTCGCAAAAAATTACTAACTTTTCACATTGTATGTTTTATTTACTGTTCTGGAAAACTTGCATAAAGTAAAGTGAGAACCAGATTTAGATTCAGATTCAGATCCAGATTTAACGTAAAGTGAGAACCAGATTCAGATTCAGATTCAGAGCCACATTCAACGTAAAGTTAGAACCGGATTCAGATTTAGAACCAGATTCAACGTAAAGTCAGAGAACCAGAAACAGATTGAAAAAAAAATAAAATCAAAATGCCCTCAATGTCTCTAAAATGTATTCCGGAATAATCGGTTTGTTTTCGTAATATTCTAGCTATCGTAAAATCGCTTATGAATGGTTGCGTATATGGACCACTGTAGCAATGTACAAATTTCATAATTACATTTCCTAGGCCGGGTCCTAGGCGCTAGGCAGATGATATCCCAGGGGGCTCACTCGAAAAAAAGTCGGGTACTCATACTCGTGTCCGTAGGGTGCAAAATAAGCCCCTAAAAGGGAAGTGGAGGATCAAAATACCACCCCTAACCGGGGGATTTTGCTAAAAAAAGGTACCCCTAAACCTGAAGTTTTCTCTGAAAATTAACAACCAAAGAAACGGTTCCCAAAAAAATCGACAACCAAAAAAAAAAAAACGTCGTCAAAACAAAGTAATACACTACATTTAAAAAAAATGCAAAACATACCCCTAAATGTGGTTTTCCGGGAACCTCGTTGAACGGCGAAAAGGTACCCCTTACCCCTGTTTTTTCGGACAAGTATGCGTACCCGACTTTTTTTAAGTGAGCCCCCCGGAGGCAGATGAGCACACAAACAAAGATACATTGTAGAAAACATGGTTAAGAACACGGGACATGATCTTGAGGCATAGGACATGTGGATCAAATGTCAAGAAGGTTCATTCAACGATCGATACTTTTAAATTGCTTATTTTGTTTGCAAATATATGTATAAAAATCTCGTGAAATATCGATATCATAAAAAATGATAATTACTGTAAAAGGGATTTCACGGATGTTTATGATTTCGCCTCTATGGTTTATACTAAATTTAGTATCGCACTGTGACATAGTATATGACTTCTAACACAAAGATTTTGAAATGGCAGCCAAAAAAAAATTTTAATCCAAATTTAGTTGAAGCCAGTCTTGTAGTTTCCGGGTTATCAAAGTATGTTTTCACATGGCAGGCACTTTGAATCCAAGATAGCCGACAAACGTTTTCACCGCCATTTTGGATTAATGATGGGGACAGGAGTGTCGAAAAGACAGATGAGCAATAAAGCATGGTTCAGATCACACGACTAATAATCAAACATTTCCCTGTTCAGATTCATATATATTAAACATTTCCACAAAATTTCGTTTAAACCTGACTAGTACTTTCTAAGAAAAGCTTAATTCGTATAAAATTTACTGAGGAAAAAAAAAGATCCATTGCAAAACAATATGTCTTCTATCTTTGTTATTGGGGGCTGTAATTAACTGACCTAAAAGCGTCTCACTACGCAGCATATACATACGGCGAGATGCAATAGTGGCATAATGCATTAATACATGCGTAGTGTTGTTGCGAGTTTCTTCGAGGTATATAATGCGCGTACGAAGCCATAAACTCACTCCCAGCCTATGGAGAGATTTGAAGATCACTTGTCAAAAAAATCAGTAGGTATCAGGGATGCGTATCGCCCACCGATTATGTCATATAATCATTTTATTCGGACACGCGCCACCAGCTCGTCTAACATAGACAATTTACAACAGGCACGGACTAAAGGTTAAGTTCGTTGAACACATCCCTTCGTTCCTTTAATACGTTTTTATCCGAGCATGTTGGTACAACCGGGTGGGTGATCCGTGTTGAAAAAATGAAGGATCATGTTCAACGAACTTAGGCCCTGTGCTTCTCATAAACTGTAGGTGCTGGATGCATTAGTGTTGTCTGTGTATCCGGTGACTCGAATCCGTAAAAACGAATGTATGTCATACTATATATAAATGTTAGGCAGCCCTGGATATGTGCCGTGCAAAGTTCTGAACACCGGACCCCATCGTATTAACTGTATTTCTAAAAAATCGCCATGCCCTGGGTGATTATTAAAAGGGACAGCCATTATTTGAGGGGAAGGAATCCTACTGTCAATATTACAAGCTGCAGTCATGGGATGAGACACTCACATGACCGTTATCTTTATCTGTGTAATGCCTGATAACACACACGATGAAAAGTAAATACATGTTACGGTATATGTTTAGACAACCATTACAGACACTGTATTCGCAATTTAAATTGTATAATTATATAGATAGGGACATTGGTCAGAGTATATAATGGCAAGAAGATTCTTTGGGATTGTGTGGTTCATTGCGATTGGATTTTCTGTGTATTCATCCTGCGATGCATATAGAAAGAAACCACTGAAATTAGATGGCTTAGTGTTTCTGGTTAGTGTAAATGACACCTGGAACCCGGATGGGTAAGTAGAAACTGACTGTAGCTGTAAATATACATTTGAAAATAGTTTTACACTACCAGGGAAATTATGCAAACAAGGCATTTAATGCCATTTTAAGGAAGAACTAATCAACTTTTAGCAGTTTAAGTATAGAAATGTTGGAAATATACATTGAGTTTATATGCTTTTGTTTTCACATCAATCTTGTAAAACTACTTTTAATACCTTTTTTTACCGAAGTGGCGTAGTTCTGAAAGAACTCAGTTCACTTTTCTTTCTATCATTAAGTACATTTTTTATTCATTTATTTATCCTAGCACAAATGTTATAGTAAACAAGTTAAAATATGTGATATATAAAGTATTTACTGAAAAGATTCGTAAAAAGGTATTCATGATCAGCGTTATACATTACAAAGCTTGTTAATTCACAGTTGTTTGGCAACCGTACGGACACCCATGATAAAACCCGATACCCCATGGAATAAAAGTGAAAAAATAATGGTTGGTAGTTGTGACAGTGGCCCACTTACTTATCATGTTGAAGAACACCCTAATGATCATGATAGCATGGTAAGTTGTCGACTTTAACATGCTTTTAATTTTAAAGGCTAACTTTGGTCATTGCAACTTTTTTTGATTGCTAACTTCCATAAATTGAACCTTTCCTACCAGTCACGTGCATCAGGCACGTACATTACTGGTTAATTCACTTTGTTTGAAGTATTGACCGATTTATACCCGATCATTATTAATATTCCTTTACTTTTTTGTGTTTGCATCAAATTAAATGTCTCCGAATCTGTAGCAGACAACAAGTCTCGTAAGCTAAAATCACATTCGCATTGTATTTTCTTTGCTTTACAGAGAGTTGATCTAACATTTTATTCCTCCGTTATTGAAGATGCTGGGCCACCGACTTGTCAAATTTTCTGGAATTGCACATATCTTAATCCAAGTAGTCACAGTCCTAAGGAATCCTTGCTACCGGGCTGTTGGACTGAAGACTCCAGAGAGGGCTGGTATCTCACATATTATTGGTTTCATATTCTAGACTGGAATTTTATATAGTGTAATATAAGTATTTGTATTGCAGAGAGTGGACTTAACATTTTATTCGTCAGTGGTCTTGGACGCATCACACCCAACCTGTCAAATTTTATGGAACGGCACCTATCTTGTGCCATCGAAGCAAGATCCCAAAGAATCTTTGTTACCAGGATGTTGGACTGCAGACTCAAGGGAAGGTTATCATATGACGTATTACTGGTTTTACATACTTGATTGGATAATTGGTTAAAAAAATCACAGGCTACGCCAATTGCCTGAACAGACTTGTCAGTGCTTTCTTTATGATATTAAGGAATTAGCGCAAAACGAACATTTCAAAAAATATAAAAAATCATTACTATTGATTTTTGTTACAGAAACTGCAATTTGCATTATAAGTGTATAATGAAATGTTACTCGGTAATAGACTAATCAGCAGTAGTAGTATCATTTGTATCGTATAATTATATATTGTTGATATAAATGATGATCGACATGCCATACCGTACAACCATGGTATACACTCGATGAAGCCCGCACACGCCATTGAAAGTTTTAGGGTGTTCTAAAGGTTCGATCGAACCCTTTTTAATTGCCGAAAAACTATTTTAAATAGTAAAAAAGAAATTATAAAAAATAATAATAGCAAAGTTTACTGTAATTTCATAAACATCCAAGCCGGAGATTCCCTGTGACCTTGACACAAATAATTGTTATTCGTGACATTATTAACATAATTATGTTGCATTAGATAAAATGATAGATAATAAAAAAACACATTTAGCCTACTTCGTCAGACATTTTACCATGTAAACATATTATTTATCCACCTAGTATATCTATGTGCGCAGTCTGGCAATGTTTAGTAATACAGCACAGTTGTAAGAGTAAACGGTTTGTTTATGAAAAAATACCTGGCGGATTCAGGCCTCCTTTGGTAATATTACAACGGCATTGAATTAATCTCGTGAATACCTGTTCTGAGAGTTCGATCCATGAAAAGCAGGTTGATATACTGAAAATCCTGGATTTCTATTGGTGTGTATTTGACACTGAATAATTTCCGGAACACATTTTATGTTAGAAGTTCGATCGATCATTTACAGTTTTGTTTCAGTGATCCTAGATTGTGTATGAAACGCATGGACACGCACTCTGTCGCAGTTTATATATTGCAGTGTGTTCTAGAGTTTAGGATTTTTTGACTGGGCCCATTACTTTTCAAATTATGGATTATCAGCATATTTATCCATATGAAA
>JAOXYB010036884.1:0-13670 GCA_028565635.1 Phoronis ovalis | reverse complement strand
GTCAACAATGGCCTACCCCAGGGATGTCATACATCAAGTATCAAGTTCCTAGCTGTAACCGTCTTCGAGATATAGCTAGCTGAAAATTGGAAAAAGAAAAAGAAGAAAGAAATCATACAAAACGAATAGGCTTGGTCCCTTATAGGAGCAACCCTAATTATTGCAGCAATCATGATGATTAAACCATGCAAGCCTTGTTCAGTATGTCCATAATATAGCAGGATATGGTTCTATACATCTCCATACATATATGTGGGTTAATGTGAAATGTACCATCATGATTGGGGTGTGTTAATTAAATGCTTTGAGGACATTCACATCTCAGTAATTTCTACAGACATGTGTAGACTGTATTGCATGCATTATATTTTTTGCTTTTTAAATGCCAGTGCTCCAATGATTTATTAGATTTATGCAGTAGGAGAGACTTAAATGTTAATCTATTGTCAATGCTTGTGGGACTAATGGGATTAGTGTGTTTATAGGGTTATTACCAAGTGCAGTTTACCTCTGCTACTTATTACATTGGCCAACAACAAATTATTCTTATCTAGTATCTCTCAAATCTGTATTAAATTTATAGAGAACCTAATTTAGAACATTCAATGATTGGAAGGTAGAATTAGCTCTGAGAAGACTTCTAGCTTTCCATAGGATGTCATTTGCATCTATTTGAAAATGATTTATAATGAAATGCATTGCTTTTATTTACCATAACTATATTGGGTATATGTTAGTTCTCTTCTTACTGGAGACAGACTGGCAACATTGAAGCATAACTTAAAATTAGCAAAAAAAAATCATTTTTGAAATCATAGATATGTGCCAGGCTATAAAAACTGCCAATTAATATTAAAAGTCTTTAAAAATAATAAATGGACCCACACACCAGGTTTATAAACTAGTTGTTTTCTCAATCATAATTACTTGCTGATGCCTGGACATCAATTGATCAAACTCTTTAGTCTAGTGGTATGCCATAGTGAACAAATATAATTTAATGATTATTTACTATTATGCCATGATTAATAAAACCATTCAACTGAATTAAGTAGTCTTATTACACTGGTGTATCCATTCATTCAGTAAATGGTTACATGTTTCTACTACTGTATATATTTTAAAGGAGCTGTTTACCTTTAGAAAGTGGGGCAAACTAAAGCCATCATTACATTCAGCCCTGTACCTGGGACTATCTTATACCTTGTTCGCACGGGACCAAATTATCGCGATAAAACTTACGTGCAAGATTAGTCTACCATTTTTTACGTCGTGCGAACACAATATACATATATTTGAATATCAATCGCGATTGAATGTTTCTAGTGCGAACGATCGTAATCGCGATTAAAGGTTTGCTAGATTTTTTCCTAGCTAATATTTTAATCGCGATTGCCCATGCAAACAAGGCTTTAGTTATATTAGTCCCAGTCCATACCAACTTGAAAATAACACTGATTGTTTTCTAAATGCAATCCAGGAACTTAAAATAACTTTTATAGTTTGTTATTTTATATATCAAATGAAAGTAGGAACATTATGTTTCCTAGTGCATTTGAAAACAACACAATTGTTCTTTCATTCTCTTATTAAATCCAATGTGGTTTAGTGACCTAAAACAATCTTTATAAATTTGTATGTATCAAATGAAAGTATGAACTTGTGTATGTCATGATGCATGTGTTTATTTTGCTGTATTTTGGGAAGGAGTGGGACAATTTGTAGTATCACATTGCAAATCAGTACTTTGTAGTTTCTGTATTATTATTTGTGAGATACATGTATAGAAGATGAAATGATAATAACAATATTAATATATTTTTATGATACTTGATATGTTTTATCTGCTTGAGATCAACAAGCCTTTCTGAACAAAATGAAATAGGTTAGGTAAATAATTGATTATATCTCATGCCAGATACTAATGTTGATTTAAGCATTTCTTTTTCTTAGACAGAAATGATTAAGTTTTTTAATAAAAATGCAAAAAATATTGAGGAATAAAATTATATTTTTATAACCTTTACTGTAGATATGTAACTTTTGTATAGATTACCAAATGTTACATTTTGTGTTGATAGAGTCCAAATGATTTCATCAAGATTGGCAACCTACTCCCTAATAAATACCATGCTGAATGTAAATAGATATATTATAAAGATAAACCTGGATTACAGGTAAAATATTTGGCATAAGGGATCTGGTAACTAGGTGATTCAGTTTACTTCTCATTAAAGGCCTAGATAAAGTGGGTTGGGACAAATGATAAACATACTGTAATAAAGGGGGGAATTTGTTGATATCCTGCTGATTATATAAACTTTTAAAATTTTAAATAAATTTATGATTGCAGTGATAAGTTTTTGCAAAGTGCTATTAATGAATGTGTACTACATCCCTGGGGTACTACCATATTTGTATATGGGAGTGTGTAGTCTAAACTCGAAATATCCTTTTATTTTTAGGGATTTTAATCTCAAAAATGGATCTATTCCTGTCACAAAAGCCTTTAAATGAAATCGTGAAAAAATAACCCTTTTTTAGAGATTTTGCTGAAAAGTGGACCCATTTTTAGGGAGTTATCTTGTTGAAAAAAATTACCTGTATTCATCATATTTGTAACCCCCCAGGAGTACATCTTCATGACCATATTTATTGGGTTTCCTTCAGAACCCCTGGTGGTGAGATAATGTAATTATATGTAAAAATTATGAAATAATTGACATGAATCCCAGAAGTATGTAATGCAAACTGCAAAAAATTCAAACGTTTACAACCTTTTGCTAATCCCAACAAAATATTCTTGTAATAATTTTTTTTCTAGGACCTGGATATCACATTTCCATGTTTGCTCTGATATTAAATTATAATATAGTATAGAAACTATAGGTTTGCACAAAGTCCCCAAAATATATAATAAATATTTATTGTTTTACTTTAACTTGGACTATAAGGCTTTAAGAGTGTGTTCTTCGCAATTCTCAGGCATCATGTTTTAAGTATTCAGTGTATGATTTTAGCAATTGAAAACTCTTATGAAGGTAAACAGTCCCTGCTACTACTATACACAAACTGTGTTGTGTTAAATGAATTAGAGATGAGATTTTGTTAGTAGATTGAAATGATTTATGGAAAACATTTGTGTGTTGCCTTATTTTTCTCTAAGAGGATCCCAATTTTTTATTCAAATCCAGTGAAAGAGTGAAAGTAGTTGAGCCCTGATAATTGGACCATCTGTTTCCTTTTTTATGACTGATAATCAAGTAAATGACATATCAAAACTGAAAGAAATATGTAAGATAAATAAAACTGTAGAAACAAATGTAAAAATATAAGGACACTGATTTAAAATGTTATAAAGCCGCAAATGTAGCACTTTCTGATTTTTAAGACACCTTTTTTCCACCTGTTTTTATTAAAGTTTTAAAATATACCGTATTTTCTCAAATAATTGCCCTGGACGATTATTAAAAAAACCTGCTTTTAAGGGGGGCGATTAATAGAGAGGGGGCGATTATTAACTTATTTGTACTCCTGGCATTAATATTTTAGATTTTTTTAAAATTATTGTTTGCGATACATAAGGAAGATTTTGAAGATTGTCAGTTTATCAAACAAAATCGGCTTATTTAAGCGAAATTCTGTGTGTATTGGAATTTTATTTTCAAAAGAAAAACTCTTCCAAACCTTAAATAAACAGTAAGTTTATTTTTTTGGTCACATACCTAGAGAAATTTGTGCAGTGTATACAACCTTGCTCAACATGGAAACACAATTATTGTGAAAGTCATCGACAAGAAGCGTAAATCACCTTCTGCCGTATTCGTCATGGAAATTCTATTGGAAATATTATTACATGTAGGTGATCCGAAGTTTGTTTTGCAAGCCAAAACACTTATTAAAGATAGTACCATATTTCCTTAAAACCCAATAAAGAGGCAATCAGCTACACATTATAATGAATTAAAATGTGATTATCTCATATTAATTCTGATGAGTCTTCAAATCAAATTGCCACCCTGGGTGCGATTATTAGAGAGGGGGCGATTATTGATTTATTTTAGACACCAGAGGGGGCAATTATTAAAACGGTATTTAGAGAAAATACGGTATGTGCATGTTTTGAAATATTTATTGTTCAAATATTGTGTAGCTTAAAATAACAGTCAACTACAAAAAATGTATCTTTCTGAAATGTACTGTGGTATACCTTGATGTTATTAATAGAAAATGATTGTTATTGCTCTTTCAGGTAACACATAAAACAACAGATCAAATAATGGTGCTAAAAATGAACACATCTCAAAGCAATAGACCGAACATGTTACGAGAGGTGCAACTTATGAATCGACTTTCTCATCCTAACATACTCAAGTAGGTACATCATTCAATTTAAGAGAACCAATTATTAAATTCATTATTTCCGTATTTATTAAAATAAGGCAGTCCTATGGGCATTGAATTTACATTCTTTGTAATTGTTGCATACATCAGCAAAAAGGGTCCCCTGAGCATCTCTGCTATTAATTTTCTTTGTTCATCCCTAGGCCAGTACCATTAGTAATTCATTAATATTACCATAATATATGGTCTAGTAGACTACATTCTTAAGGTCAGAAAAACTGTTTAGTTTGTAGAAGAACAAATTGTTTCCAGCAAAGCAGGTTTTTCATCATGACATAATGGGATGAAATCCTAATAATAAGTTATGCAATGAAAAAAATGGCCAAACACACACCTACATACTTTTCAATATCCATATGTACTAAAATCTATGCTCAATGTCAGCACGATATTAATTGCTCCTTTGATGAAGAAAACACAACCTCTTTACTCCCTTCCTTTTACTTTGCAAGGTCGGTGTTTTGACCAAAGTTTCTTACTTTCTGTTAAAATATGTTATGGTGGCCATGCAGTGAAACATTTCTGCTTCATTTCTTGTAGGTTTGTAGGCGTATGTGTACATGAAGGTCAGCTGCATGCTTTAACTGAGGTGAGTATCAGGATTCAGAAGGATAGTCCTGGAGGCAGTCTGATAGATAGCCAGAAAAAACGAGGGTCGTATTAGTTTCTACCATACGAAAAAACAAAATCAATTCAAAGTGATACAATGCATGTTCCGTGCATACATTACAAGATAATAATTCCAGCTGGGTCCTCATGAAAGTGCATAAATAATGAATGGCCTGCAGCCAATTTGTAAAATTCAATCAATGCATATTTAACAATATTGTTGTCTCTTTGGCATCTTGAAACGATTGCTTCAGAGTATGTTATTGTCCTGGCAAATAAATAAGAGTATATTTTCATTTTCTAAATTTGGGGGCTCATAAAAAATATAGCATTTGATTGCAATAAATGGAGCTTCAGTATTGTTTTGATCTAGATAAAACATGATCGTAATCAAATATGATTGTAATATGTTAGACGCCTTGCATGTCACTAGACGATATCTTCATATAACAATTAAGCCAGAATTAAAACATGCAGAATTAATTGAAAGTTCCATGCAGTTGATTGTACCAGATATGGGAGAAAGCATTTTCATTCTATAATGCTTGCAGATACCAGAACTGCTACAGATAAGTCCTTTATTAGTTTTTACCACATTTTTTAGCTGGTTGTGTAATTCATTTCAAAGCTTGGCAGTTTTAGTCGGAAGTGTTTTTCATTTTTAACATACACCACAAGGAATCATCTTAACCCTCAATCACATAAACAACATAATTTGCAATGTTGGGCAATTGCATTACTGACTACTAGTTCAAATTACTTCAACATACTTTTCCTCCTACAAAATGTGTCTTATTAAATTTACTGATGTGGTTTAGGCTTACACCTGTAATTTGTTCAAGCTTAACATGACTTTTTAAGGCCCCTTGTATTGCTGACTATTGTATGTAATGCTACACTGACAGTAGTAGCTACTGGACTGTTGCAAATCTTTGTTAATAATTATCTTTGATCTCATGTTTCTATTAATTTACTACACAAAACTACTATATATGTCTCCAATATGTTGTATTGCACATTTATGAAATTATCTCTTAAAATATAAGCAAATGGTTTGCATTGAATTTACTATTTTCTTCTGCTGAATAAGTATTATAATACTATTACCATATAAGTTAATTTATTCGGGGAAACCATTGATTTAAATGCGGTGTACAGGAATACCAATGCCACTTAATCATGTTTTTTCTGATTGTTTCCCTATTTTTATTTTCATGACAAATGATATTAATAATATTAGTATAAAGGGCTGCACATTTAATATATGGAAAAAAAATCATGGTCTTAATTTTTTATTTCTTTTTGATCATAAATGATCTTATATAAATTCATTAATTCTTGAATCTGATTTAATCCACATATCAGTCCTTCAAAGCAAAAAAATACTGAGTACACAGTGACATTTTGTATTTATATGGTGACTGGAAGGTTTTCCTCTATGATCGAGGATCATATCAGTTTAGATTATCTGTGATCCGTAAAAGTGATGCATAATTAAGCAACTTCACGTGGACAACTTTAGAAGCAATAATAAGTTTGTCATCATGATTTGTGAATGTTCATGATTAGGATTTAAAAGAGACTGGTGATAAAAAGTGTTCTGAAATGTTTTTTGATCTATGAGGTAAAAAAAAAACTGTACAGCTTGCTCCTTATATGATGGATAAATTATGTATCAGAATAGTTTCTACAGTATGCTACACAAAATCACGGTAATAATGTCATCAAAATCAAAATGGTCTTGTGTATTTGTGATATGTGTAACTCTCAAAATGTTCTGATTCATAATTATTTATTTATGATATTCGGTATTCGGACATACAGGGCACTCTTGTATTTGGTATAGCAATCATGGGTTCCATGTACTTGTGATTAGTGTACCTATCAAAATGTCCAAAATCATAATTTATGACTTTATGACATACAGTGCCATCTTGTGTTTGGTATAGCTATTATGGGTCCCACTGTTATTCAGAAATCACGTATTTTATTTCTTTATTTAGTATGTAAATGGAGGTAATTTGGAACAGCTACTAGCCAATAAAGCTCAAGATCTTCCATGGACTGTCAGATTTGAGCTTGCCTTAGACATAGCTCAGGGTATGATGTATTTTCACTCACGAGGGTTGTTTCACAGAGATCTTACCTCTAAGGTGAGTTAGTTGTCCTGTGCAATGTATTGTTTGCATTTGGCAATCAAGCTGTTTTATATTTATTTTGCCAGGTAGACAATTATCTTATTGCATTGTTTAAATAAAGAATGGCATATTATTGTATCACTAGGCACAGAAATTACTTTTCATTCGAATAACTAGACCTATGCCTCTGAATTTTGAATTCTTGATGATCCAGGACGGGCATCAATTTTACCATGACTTAAATTATTTTTATTTAATCAAATACTTTTTCTTTGGAGTCCTCTTGGATTCTTTCTAAACATTTACATTTGCACAGAATATTTCAGTTAGAAATCCCATCCAAGCGTTAGAATCGGGAGGACTAATGACTATCACTGTTGTAATTAAGTGGATTAATAACCGATTTATCATGGTTTATGATTAAATTCCAGTATCTGTTTCATATTTGTAGAATATTCTTATTCGGATGGAAGATGATGACAAACTGACTGCAATTGTTGGTGATTTCGGACTGGCAGCTAAAATTCCTGATCCTTTGTAAGTTGTATTGTGTTACCTGACCGTTGTAAAAGTAATTCTGCCTGGATTTGTTCAATCATCCTCTTTTATTGCTTCTTTGGATTCTCTAACTATTTGACCTTATACCTTTAGCCGACAACATTAGTACTTTTCCTTTATTTGACCAGTAAAATTGAATAGAGTTGTCGTTGTTAAAATGCCAATAGTGCGACAGATGTGCATCTTAATGCAAAAAATGAAAGAGATTAATTATACATATAGTTATGGTATCTTCAATCTGAGACATATGTAGAATCATTCTCTGGGGATACTGTTGTTTAGAACATAGTTGGGAGATCAAAGTATTCTTCAGCGTTTAAAAACGCAAGCAAATTGAATTATAGAACATAATTCAATGTACATTGCAAATTACATAGTAAAAAACTTGTGTATTTCAAAACATTCTAATATGCTATATGAGCTATGTATCATCTCTTGATCTGATGTATTTGACAGACTAATCTGACTGTATAACAACTGAAACAACAATTTTCTGGCACCATGGTAGAAACATAGTGACTGTGGTTTCTACAGACTAATGAAGTTGATTATGCGTATAATGATATTCATATCTTGTTTGCTTCATACACACCTGTCTTCCATCTTATGCTTGTAATGCTTTTTGAACAGAGGTGCTTAAGGTCATCTATATTCATCTAGGCTGTGTACTTTAATCTAGAAGATAACAGCTGATTTTTCCACTGGGTGAAAATTACAGTTACAATATAATTGCATAAAATGTATTGGATGGCTTGCAAGATCCTTGGAAACCCATAGTTCTCACTTTCAAAATTCTTCTAGTCACTATTTGTGATGAACAATTTCTGCTGGACACACACTGTTCCTTGACACTATGTCCTGTGACTCACAAGAATGACTGTTCTTGCCTCAACAAATCTAAACCTGCTTTGGCAAATTGTGAACGAATTTGGAAATGTTGAATTAGAGGAGCCTGCCACAAAAAATCTTGAACTATGGAACTTTCTAAAAGCTTGCAGAAACTGTCATGACAGAAGAATAGTTTTGGATATCAGTAGTCTTCCATCATCATAAAAATTGTATTAATACATGTTATTCTGCACATTGAGTTCTGTTGTCTAACTGTTGCAAAAATAAAAGGTGTGTCCTTTCTAAACTTGCAAACATCCATGAAACATGATATCTAGCTGGGAAGGCAGTGTGCTGAAAATCACGTTGAATTTAATAACTTGCTTCCTGCTGCTATCTATATTAGAGTTTTCAACTGTATGTGAATTCACAGATTTAACGATTTGCTTTTCTTTGTTTCAGAGAAGCAGCATGTAGATTATCTATTGTTGGTTCTCCATACTGGATGGCCCCCGAATGTCTACGAGCAGAATATTATAATGAAAAGGTAAGAAAATTGGTAAACAGATGAAACAAATCTGCTTCATTTAAAAATTTAATGATGCACTGCAATATGGCAGTTAATATGATTATTTTGTGACTAGCATTCTGCTTGTGTTGTACTATAATAATGTTCTTTTTAAATTAAACATTCTTGACAATACAACTGTAATTTATATTATACAAGTTCATACGTTATTTCAAATTAGGTTTATTTGGCAAAAATTATTTTTTTATCTCAGTTTGATCAATGGGTCATTTGAAAAATGTATTGCAGATGAAATTCATGTGTATTTTTATGTTCGTAGGCTGATGTCTTTTCGTATGGTATCATCTTGTGTGAAATCATTGCAAGATGTGAAGCAGATCCAGATGTACTAACGCGAACGGAGGTAATTAGTTAATGCATGCGAAATTTATCCTACCAGTAATACATGGTAAATGTCCGTGTTTGGCTTCAAATTATTTTTGCTGGTGTTTGTCTCAGGTTATATTCCATTTTTCAAAAATAAGTTGATTAGCATAGTGAAAAAAAGGAAATAATAAAATGTTAGCCTTGTCCAAAAAAGCAAGTTTTAATATGCATAAAGATGATGGCTCTGTATATGTAATTATCTGATGTCTAATAGACTTTTTGCATGCACTGGGAGGAGCCACCAGTATCAGCCCCAAACGATCCCATTCTGTGAATGAACAATGACGTAGTTCTGCGTGCACTCAAGCGATTCATTCACAAAACTCATCATTCGCATGCTGAGCCAAAACCAAAAAAAATTTTCTGTTCTTTAATCTAAGCAATACCATCCTCTTTGTAAGCATATCAGCACATTAACACTTATTTTTTAATGTTTTTTTTATTTTGTTAAATTTTCACTGGTTAAAGCTTTTCTAAAGTCAGATTTAAAAAAAACAAACAGGTTTTGTGTATAACTAAAAGCTGCCAGTATTGAAAAGATCTGACTGTAGCGCCCTCAAGTGCATGCAAATAGTCTATTGCAGATTAAATTGTAAACAGTCCAAAAATTACTTGCTTTAAATATTTTTCATTTTGCAGAATTTCGGTTTGGATTATGTCGCATTCAGTGAAATCTGTGGTGATTGCCCGATAGATTTTCTACAACTTGCTTTCTGCTGCTGTCAAATGGGTTCTAAGAAGAGACCTTCTTTCATGACCATTGTTCAGGTGTTGGAAGAAACTACTGCTCTACATGAATCGGCAAAGGATATTATTCATATAACAGATAATAGCAATTTCACTTCTCAGGAAAGACTGCTCATGCACAAGAAAGAAAATTCTGTTAATTCAAATCTACTTACACCACCTATTGGTAAGTGGCAACCTGGTTAATTCCATTCTATCTAGTACTCCGCTACCAAATGTTCTGTCTGTGGTTTCTCATTTGCCAACACATCTTAAATGGATACTCTGTGGGTTATCTCAGCCATAGTGTGCTAAGCTTGTCTGTGCATTTAGATATATGTTTCACAGAATGCAAAGGCCCAAAGACAAGGAGTAATTGTTGAGTACTGTGAAACCTAATGTGTCTGCTTTGATACAAGACTGTAAAAATGATTATGTGAAGATTATGTGATTTGTAACTTTAATTTTCTGTTTTGTAAGGTACTTTGAACTGACAACTTGCTGTTGATAAGACTATCAAGTAATGAATAGCATTTGTAAGCTTATTGGCGTTTAATACTTTTTGCCAGTTTATGATAATTTCTCAATAAGATAAATATGCTGATGTTCTGTTTCAGATTATCGATGTCACAAACGATCAAGATCAGATGGTAATCGGCTTTTGGAACCGTCTCTTCCTAAAGAACCTATTACTTCAAAAGTAAACATTACTAGAACAAGAACACCCAAACGCTGGTCTTCTTCAATGACAGCATTTGAAATTGGTAAAGAAATGAGCGAGGTGGATCCATTTTATAAACCAACTGCAACTAACCCGTTTGCTACGTCAAGCCAGTTTAAAGATGTAAAGAAGTTACTTGGAACCCCTCGTGAGTACTCATGGGCATTTGATATCGACCTCCTTTCACCCGCTTGGTGTCGAACTCCACCATGTACTCCAGCTAGTCCAGATAATGGCACAATTTTACGCAGATGTTACAATGTTAGTACGAGTCGCTCATGTCACTCTCTACCTTCATCTCCGGTTTTAGTTCGTCGAAGAATAGAAAAATTTGAATTGGAAGCTAACTGCATGTCATCGAGTACTGGGAAAAGAGAAGAGTACTCAGTGTTAAGCACTGCAAAAAGATTAAGCTATGATGCAAGTGATGAGCATGATATTGATGATAACTCCAGTGTAGATAGCGCAGTAGACGTAAGGCTAAACAATTCATTTAATGGAAGTGTATTTAGAAGACCTCGGTCGCCACATGTTAGCATGGACCCTACACTTCTTAACTTATTTTCCCATAGTAACCAAGCATCTAAAGAAGATTGGTCACACAATTCAGTACGTGCTCTTGAAGATGAAATAGAAGATGCCATGAAATCATGCAGCTCTTCAGAATCGTTCTTGTCTCTAGACGACGCATTGTCTCCTACAAGTTCATATTGTAGTGACGTGGAATTTGACCAGTATTTACACTCGCGGCTAGAAAGTATTCAGGAAAGAAGGTCACGTTATTTGTGTTCAACACTTATTGAAAAAAGGAAACAACTAAGAAAGGTTGATCATACAAAGTTGAAAGATTTTCAAACAAAAATGGAGAAGTTACAAATGATGTCACCTCGCACCCTCGCTATGAAAGTGAAAGACGAGGAAAAAGCTTGGGAGAAAAAGAAACATTAATTACAGTAGAATTTCTGTTTATTGATATTATTAATATTATTTCTGTGATGTTGCTCTGTAGCAAGGCTATTAGGTTGTGTTTTGATAAACAGGTGGTAATCTATATTATTTATGAACTAAGTTCACTTCTCTTTGTTGGTATCAGTATCATACCTAGTTTATAAACCAAATCCTAGTTGTTTCTCTTGTAATCATGTTATAATATCTCTCCAGTGGGGCTCTTTCTAATTACAGCTTTGAATCTCATCCAGTAAAAGAATACAAAATTTACTCGCTAACAGAGCAACCTATACTTGTCAACTGTCTTCTAAAAATTGCTAAATATGATTCAATCTCAAGTACATTTTACAAATTTATAACACGCACTGGGGGAATTGTGCACAAAATATACTATTTTCTATTGGACATTGTGTGATGAATATCAGAAAATGCAGCTGTCTGGAAATTAAGGTCCTTTAAAAATTATGTCTGCTGGTGATGGTTTTGCACCATGAGGTTTACTGCAATAACAAAATTTAAGCCAGTTCTACCATTAAGCGCCTAGTGATATGTTCAGAAACTCTTTCGTGGTAATACTCTTTAGTATATTTTCATGTAACGTTGTCACTTCCACTAAACTACTGGTTTATAGTGTAGTTAAAATAAGTATAATTTACAGTCTTAAATTCTTTTGATTAAAGAGCTTAAATAGTATCAGAGACCACTCTAACTTAAAATGAAGATTATGTGATTTTGTGTACCAAAAATTGTGATTGTTTTATACTAATATATGGTTCTTGTTACTGCAAGCAGTCAATGCTACTATGTATTGAATTGTTACAAACATCTACAAAACAAAAAGCAATTAAAGACATTTCAGTAAAAATATCTTGCTTTGCGACTTTTGTGAATAGCAGTCAGTGTTTTGTAACAGTGTTTTACTGGTATATGACTACTCTATATTTATAGTAAATAAGAAATACTGTAATTCCTTAACTGAAATACTGTTGTTTCATGATCAGATATGAGGTACTTGTATTTATAAGCTGCCTCAAGGAACTGTGGCGCAAACTACTTAAAATTATACGCATTTCAAATATAACATTCACCAACATACAAATATATGCTATGCAAGATGTTAGTTTGTATTTTTACCTTTTCAAAGTTCAACTAATTTGTGCATTTTTACTTAAATTAATAAAGCAGCATGTGATTTCAATTGAATTTTGTAATTATTTTACTTTCCTTCTCAGATTTTTATTTAGCTTGCAGGAAGCATCAATCTTCATTTATGATCGAAATTTTTTGACAATATTGGAAGAGAGGGGTTTTGTTTATTCAAATAATGTTACGGCAATAGAATTTGGTACTACTATCAAATGTACAAAGCATTACCCACCCTGTTGTAAAAATAAGGAATTGCCATATCATGGTTAAATGATGCAGACCAAGCACATTTTGCTAGTTAACTAAGCAGGTCTATTTCACTATGTTGTGTCACAAGAGTTTGATTTCATATCACTGAGAAAAACATGCATGACTGTCTGCAGACTTGTTCAAATGGATACAAACCCCGGGGAGGGCACTTGGGTCAAATGGTGGGGCCACATGCGCGAACGAAAAATCGTGTGAAAAGGGTAGTTTTTTTTCAACCAACCGCGTAACGCGTTAAGGGTATATATTTAGTTAAATATTGACAAATAGGGTAATGTTTTCAGCACGGAGCCACAGGCGCGTAAAAAGGGTATGTTTTTCACCATCAGATGCGTAAAAGGGTATGTTTTTCGGCCATCAGATGAAAATC
>JAOXYB010036851.1:0-13674 GCA_028565635.1 Phoronis ovalis | reverse complement strand
AATATTTTCAAGGCTAAAACCTAAAATTCAAGGGCTTTTCAAGGTCAGAATTAAATTCAAGGACTATTCAAGGCCAGAGCTCTAAATTCAAGGACTTTTCAAGACTGTACGAACCATGATTATTACATGTAGGAAAACTCCTGTTAGAAAATATCATACATGAAAACGTTTTTCCATTTGCATAACAAAAAATACTGAACATGAATCGTTTTTGTTCTAAATCTTCTACCCACCTTTTGTCCATTCACAAAACAGTCCTTCATAGTCACTAGTGCAAAAGCAAAATACACCAAATGAGTCTGCTGCACATGTACCACCATTTAAACAAGGATTTGGAATACAAGTTTTTTGCTCAATTTCACAGTGAGAACCTACAATTATGTGATTACAATTTGAGAGAACACTCAATATAACTTTTTGTACAATAAACAACAAGAATCAAATAGTATGAACTTCTGAATTCAAAGATGGAATTATGAATGCACATGCTTTCACAGCAGAAGGTTTCCTAAAAATGAAGTTCTCCGCGCATTTTTTAAATAACTTTTAACGTCAGTGGCATTGTGCTATCATTATTACACAGAAACTTAACATAATGACACCAACCTTCAGAAAATCAAGTAAAAACTTACCAGTAAATGAAGGTTTACATTCACAATGGTAGCTATTTCCAGTAGACATACAACGTCCGCCATTTTGACAAGGAGCATTTTCACAGGGACTACGTTGTTTTTCACAAAATACTCCTGTGAAACATTTTTTAAGAAAAAAAATATTTATTTGAATTCATCTTTTAAACTAACAATTCAAGAAAGTGTACATGTTTGAAAATTGTCCAAAATACACTGATACACTTATTATTGTAAGTGTTTATTGCAAAATATCTGTTTGCAATTTGGTGGCTATGAACTTACAAGTGTAGGATTAGTATGTAAGCTAGTGTGTTGAGAAATTGAACAAACTGTCCTTATGAAACACGTGTATATCACCCTCAGATGAAACCATTGTAAAATACCTGAGTATTCTGATTGGCAAACACAACTGAAAGTATTTCCTACATCTACACATGTAGCATTATTTTGACATGGTCCTGTGTCGCAAGGCAAAATACGAGTTTCACATGTGGAACCTAAAAAGGCGTTAAGAACAGCAATAAATGTAAGGGCCAATTGCTATAAAACTATTTTCAGTTAACCATGCAAGACCTTACTAAAGTGATGGAGTTTAGGTACATAACCAATGACAGAGCTTAGCAAATGACATGATCAAGTCATGTATGCTTGTCACATATACGGTGAGCAGAATACTTTTGTTAGTAGTCTTTAAACTATCATCAACAATAAAAAAGAATACTCTTTTTACATTGCAATTTCAGTGAAAATCCATTTGAAAAAGTAGCTAGGCATAACTAAGTAAATAATAACAGTTCAGAATCCAAATTTGTGGTACCTGTGTATAGAGAAATACATGTACAGTTGAAATTATTTTCATCAACATTTGTGCATGTTGCCCCATTAAAGCAGGGCTGACTGTCACATGGTAGTATTCTTGTCTCACATCTCTGTCCCATATAGTCCAGACTACATGTACAAGAAAATGTAGAGCCGGTATTTCGACAAATGCCAGTGTTCAAACATGGCTGACTATCACATGGCAATTCAGCTCTATCACACTGTGGACCTAAAAAATCAGCATATGATATTATAATTTTAATGCCATGTCTATCATTACAGTATTAAAATACATGCATTGGTAGACGTGTTGGTTTTGTAGATTACTTTAATTCATATAAAGTTTCAGGTCTATTCTAAAATACCGAAGTTCAATCAAACCATTTTCTCAACAGAATATGCAATAATCATAAGACTGAATGATCAAGGCTAACAAATACCCATTTTATATTGAAAACAATCCTAAACCATACCGGCAAAGCCTTGGTTGCAAACACAAACTCTGTTCCCACTGACATCTTGACACTGTCCATTAATACATGTATTACTGTCGCAGACGAGGATTTTAGTTTCACAATTCTGGCCAATATATCCAGGATAACAGTTACAGTTGTACACAGATGTGTCTAGATCAGTGCAAGTACCATTGATACATGGACTGCTAGCACATGGTAACAATGACTCACATCTAAAATACACACAGGAAACAATAATTTATAGCCACATATGTTACTGGACTATTGCATTTACTAAACTTCTATGCAAGCTATTGGAGATGGTGGACTGAAAATATTTCTAATTGTCTTAGAAGCGCTAGAAAGGAAATTTTGGAAAATTTTCTAGCAATTATTCAACATGATAGCACAACGCCTGCTGGATAAAGGTGAAACCTAATCATTTCAGCAGTCAATCCTATACTATAAGCCCAGTCAATGTATTTGACATCTGGCGAAAGTGCACATTTCAACAAAAAGATGTCAATAGCTAAAACGTAACTGAGGAGATTAGTTATACTTTATTCTGTTACATTTGAAATGTCTTGATAGAAACTCAGAAAACATACATACATGGTTTTATGGGCATCCCATGTAGCAAGTGCAAAATAACAATGGTTAGTAGGTTCTTCATGAATATTTTATTGTTGATATAAAAAACAATTTCCAAATGCATAAGACTTTTATATGAGAACCACTATTTGGGTGCAGTAAATATTCTTGAAAATAATTAAAAACTCACCTTGATCCTGAATAATCCAGCCTGCATTGACAAAGATATGTATCGCCACTGTTAAAACAACGTCCGCCATTTAGACAAGGCATGCTGCCACATGGATTTGATGTTTCACAGTTGCGGCCACCATAATTACTTGGACATGTACAGACATAACCTAAAGAACAGTAATAAAAAAAGAAAGAGTATAACTTACAGCTTTTTTAAATAACGCCATTGTACCTTTTGCTAAAAATGATTTTGGTATTAGTTTGGCAGATATTGTACTGGATTGACCAACTACAAAGTACATCACATTCTAACAAGTAGTATTCTCATTGGAGAAATGATTCCATTTTTGAGTGTTATTAAAGTACTCTTTTTAAATAGAAATTTGACATTTTGCCAAAGAAACTATTCATTCCCTCTAATTTATCAGTAATACAAAACCTAACTTTAAACACAGAAAGGAGTTCCTAACTTCATAAATTATTCTGCCTCTAAGAAACTGCATACCATTTATGTTTAGTTGTAAATAGTGTTACCTGTGCCGAAATTTTGACAGGATCCTCCATTGATGCATGGGTCTGAAGAACAAGGTATGTATGTCTCACAGAGGGCGCCACTATAGCCAGGTCGGCAGACACATTGATAACTAGCTCCATCATTAACGCATGTTGCTTCGTTTTGACATGGCACTAAGAATGCACATGGATCAAAAATATGACATCGCTGACCAACATAAGGTTCAGAACATCCTTGACAAATGAATTCATCACCGTTATTCAAACAGTTTCCTCCATTTAAGCATGGTGAGCTAAGACATGGTAAGTTGGTTTCACAATTTGATCCGGAATAGGTTCCTACACAATTGCATCGATAGCCAGTTATTTCATTTACACACTGGCCACCATGTAAGCAAGGGTTAGATGTACACGGTCGGGCAGTTTCACACGTGGCACCTGTATAGTCAGCAGTACATGTACACTGAAATCGACCATTGACATTCTCACATGTACCTTGGTTTTTGCAGGGTGAGCTTGAACAAGATAAGTATTGATCACACAGGGTCCCAGTATAAGCTGCTGGACATATACATGCAAAGGATCCTGGAACGTCAATGCATGTCCCATGAACACAGGGATTACGCGTGCAACTAAGCTGTGTTTCACATACGTTTCCCGTAAAGGAAGGGAAACACTGGCATATATACTCAGTGCCATTGTTAATACAAGTACCTCCATTGTGACATGGTAATGTGGAACATGGAACATAGATCTCACAGTTAGTGCCTTCAAAACCAAAGCCACAGTTACAAGTGTATGTATTATCAGGATTATCTAAACAGTCTGCACCATTTTGACAAGGTGAAGAAGAACAAGGCAAAAATGTTTCACAGTCTGTTCCTGCATATTCTGAAGTACATGTACATTGGTACGAAGTCACTCCATTATTATTGCACGTTCCACCATTCTGACATGGTTGCAACGTACATGGTACAACATACTCACAGTCCTGACCAGTATAATCTGCAGCACAGGTACATACATATGTAGTATCACCAGTATTTGTGCATGTTCCTCCATTTTGACACAGTGGTCTATAACAAGGTTTAGGTGACTGACATTGGTTACCGTAAAAGTTTTCAATACAAGCGCAAGAGTATGAATCACCAACATTGTTACATGAGCCCTGGTTGAAACAAGGTGCAGATGCACAAGGCAGTGGTTTTTCACAGTTTTGTCCTGTGTAATTAGGGCCACATTCACATACATAGTTGACACCATAATCACGACACTGTCCATGGTCTCCACATGGTTTGTTTGCACATGGCCGCACATATTCGCAATGGATGCCTGTGTAATTGGCACCACAAATACAGGCGTAGGCAGAATTAAAATTTAAACATGTACCCTGGTTGAAACACGGGTGATCTGAGCAGGGTAGAGGTTGTTCGCAATATTGTCCCTGAAACTGGTCAGTACAATGGCATATGACTCCAGTGCCATTATTTTCACAGGTGGCACCACCCACACATGGTGAGCTTGCACATGGGTCAGGGATTTCACAATGAGAGCCTACAACAGAAAAGTAAACAACTTCAAGCATAAAAGATATAAATAAAAAGACAGACATTATGATTTATACGTTAGGTTGCCTCCTATATATCAGAGCATACAGGTAAGAAAACATAACTTTAGTATATCAGGCTTTGGTTAAAACAAACTTTTGTAAAACTTTCATACAAAATCAAAGTGAGAAACTACTACTGACAAACAAAATCTGTAACACTAACCTTTATATGTGAGAGAACACGTGCAGACATAACTGCCAGTTTGCTCAGTACACATGCCCTCATTTAGACATGGACTCGAATCACAGGGACTAATGGGATGTTCACAATTAACACCTGCAATGGAAAAAATCTAATTACTTGAGAATGCAATTTATTATGCTAACACCAATATTAGTATCAGTGTTTATTGAAATTTATATGTATCTGCACCATTGAATACAGGCATTACCTGACTCAATATAGGTAGTCAAAACTCTAATTAAAAATGATTTTTTAAATTGAAATTCATATACAACTGGTATTTACTATAATTATATATACTTTAAATATTTGTTTTATATATTCGTTAGTTAGATTCTTATTCATTTTTATTTTAGTATTCTTGAGTATAGTGTTTTTTTGATTTTGGTGCTGTAAATTTATGCATTATTATCAATATTAATTGATGTGTGTAATCATTAATAGAACCACATGAGACACAAAAAGAGACCATGCACTCCAGGGAAATTACTTTAACACATTAAAGTCAGCATTTTTTAGATATCCAAAGGTTTAGGAAAACACCGTAATTCATAAACGTGGAGCAATAATTGTTTAAAACCAAACACACACCCAAAGAATCATGATAAAAACCAACAGGTGGAAAAATATCTACAAATTAGTTTTCTAATTAAATTTATACTAAAAGCCAACATACGTAGTATATACAATGTGTAGCCTTGAATTATATATACCCAGTGGTCTCAATATCATAATGATACTTTCTTATATGTTGTCCACTGGTAACGGAAAAGGGAATTATTTAACGCAACGCCTAACAAGTAATACTCTTCATAGTACATATTAACACAAAAGATGGATCATTAATAATAAATAATTAGTTTAACTGTTAATTACATTAGTATTGATAATGATAAATATAATATTATTTTGTATGTTTTACTGTTAGCATGTATCACCTTGGAAACCAGATTTGCAGTAACATTCATAGTAACCAATGGGTAACCCAGCCGCACACCAGGATTTACCACTACGACAGCAGTAACCTCCATTATTACATGGATTTGGATGACATGCATCAATCTCAATCTCACAGTTACCACCTGTGTACCCAGTATTACACGTACAGGTATGTGAAAGTATACCATCAGTACATATACCTGAAACACAGGAAAAACACTAATATTAAAATATTTTAAAAATTTTGTCTTATTTTCTTACAATATCATGCAGCAAGACCACATTTTTCTTTGAAAAATTACTTGATGCAATACAAATAATGCAAAATAGTGTTGCCTAAGCGTACATAACAGGAGCAAAAAGAAATTGTTTAGGCTGCTTCCTCTCGTAACATCATTGTGATTATGATATATATAGAGTTAATTTATACATGCATAATATTCTAAAGGCTGGATGAAGAAAGTACATGTAGAATTCAATTACAAATGCATAAATGGACAAATAGATCACTCATATTTTTTTTTAATAGCAGTACTACAAAGTAACTAATAGCATTCATTGCACTTACCATGTTGACCACAAGGGTTTCCAAAACAGTCATCTATATTTTCTTCACAAAGGTTACCACTGAAGCCTGGCAAGCAAGAGCATCGAGGAGAACTGGTAGATGAACTTGGTGGAAAACAAACTGCATAGTTCTGGCATGGGTCATCTGTAAAGCATTATAAAGCATGATATGATATGTACCAATACATGAAAAATTTGGAGAAGAATTTCACGTTCTTCACTCACCGAATACTGCATAATCAGCTAGATATCATGATTAGTACGACTTTAAAGTCTTTCATTTTTATTCTTCCAATTCAAAATTCAGATATCTAGCAAGTGCCGTTCAAAGATAAAAATCTATACTTTTCTCCATTTTATTACTCCATATCACAACTCTTGAAGCCACAATAAAACTAATGCCAGATATAGTTTTTGTTCCAATAGTGAACAACCAAGCAATTTTCAAACAGTTGTACTTACATTCAGTACAAAGTTGTTGTCTTTCACAGTTTCTCCCTGCCCTGGATGGTGGACAGTGACAACTATAACCATCTACTCTGTCCTCACAAGTGCCTCCCCCACGGCAAGGTGCAGATGCACACTCATTTAGATTTTGTTCACAATGTGTTCCTGAAGAAGTGTACAAAAACATGAAACAAAAAATTCAAGTAAAAATATATAAAACTAAAAACAATAGTTTTCAATTATATGTCTTATTTGTGTTATTCACCAAATATTTTGCAACAATTTCTTGTTTTTTTTGTTTTAATGAATTTTGTTTTGTCTTTTTAACGTTACTCTCACCAATAAAATTTCTAGCATTGTCATCAGAAATGCAGCAGTTACTCAGTGCAATTATTATCAACATACACAACCATTGAGATGTCAAGATTTTATAATAAATAAGAAATCATGGCTGCTATTAAATAATATAAACTTCAACAAGAAAAACATACTTTACAACTGACAATTTTCACATAATCACTAGTACATTCCAGAACCTTAACTAAAAATATGAAGAGAGGACATAATATATATATACTTACCTGCATATCCAGGTGGACAGTTACACAAGTAACCATTAACATTATCCAAACACGTAGACCCATTCTGACAAGGATTACTTGCACACTCATCAACTTCTAACTCGCACTGACGACTAGTATAACCTGGTTGACAGTCACACCGAAAGCCACCATTTTCAAGCTACAAGGATATATAGATAAACAGTAAAACAGGCTTTTAAAATCTTTGTTTCAGCTATGAGGCACCCAAAATCCAGCAATTCTAAAATTCTCAGTGGAATGCAGTTATAAATAGGCATCATAAGTATCAGATATCAATTATTAGAGTACCACAGGTACAATAATACACTAATAGATATATTTTTTATGGCTATGTGTTTCTTGGGCTTCACTAACTACCTTCACCCTTGTTTTTTATTTCTATTGCTGTCCTAAGCTCACTAAGTTCTAGAACATTTTCAACATTAAACACCTAATGCATAACAGAAAGGTTTCTAGCTAGAACTTCCACTCTTTAATTATAAGTTAATCAGTACATGTACATAATGTAGTAAAATATTTTTAAGAAAACAAAATTTAACATACATAGCACCTTCCTTGATTCAAACAGGGTTCTGAGGCACAAAAATTAACCATATCTTCACATCTTAAACCAGTATATCCTGGAAAATAATTAAACAAGGATATTGCATTATATGATAAATTTTTTTAAAAAATATCAAAGTAGCATTCATCTAACAGTTGTCTCAGCATAGTTTAGGAACTCCCATAATAAGAAAGTTTTAGACATGTCAATAGAACCAAGAAAACACAGAATTGTTATCAGAAAAACAAATAGCTTTAAGGCATGTCTGTTCATTTGTGGATAAATCAATTCAGTGATTTCAACATAAATTTAAAATTGAATTTTACATTTTAAATCTTATCACATGAAATTCTTAACTATAAGTTGTATCATGATAGTGTGACTTCCAAAGGGTCATGTACATCAGAAAAAAAATTGTGATAAGCAAGATTCAGTTTTAGGTCAAAATTTTCATTGAAATTAGTTGTTTAATTAAATAATTTTATAAACTATTGAATTAATATATAAGTTGTCAAATTTTGTTTAAAAAAAAGTAAACAACAAAAAAATTAAACAAAAAAAATTAAATTTTTAGCAATACTTTATGACAACAATAGAATCTCATGTGATCAATACATACGCAAGTAACTTAAGGCAGGTTAAAATTTATTTCCAGACGCACGCGCTATAATTCAGAATTATCTCCGCTCTCTACATATACACGTTCTACTACTGAGCACTGTTGCTTGCAATAAAGTAGGAACGATATAATTCAAATTCCGCGCGTTCCCTTGAATTTGAAAATTTTGGGAAGTTGTTCTATGAGATCATGTAAGTAAGAACTTACTTTTGCACATATGGCATACTCAAACTAGTTTGGCGTTTTTTAGGAATAACATATTTTCAAGCGAAAAATGGCGGATTTTATGAGAGTTATATGGTAAAAAAAATGTTACTTAAAATGGAAGAAAAAATCGAAATATTCCTTATGCCAGTTATTTTCTTGAATAAACATATTAACTAATTTTACCAAAAAATTAGATCATTTATCTCGTCGAACGCGCAGAAATTTAGTTGAAGTAGGTGTAATTTTTAGCACAGGTAAGCACACACCTATGGGTCACGTGATCATTTAGCTAAAAGCAGTGAGTGCCACGCTAAAGGTCATACAGTTCCTAACAAACACACATTAAAATGAAAAATTTAACCTTTTTATTTATTTAGAAATATCAAAAAAACAATTTCGCAGCGCCACCCGTGGCAAAACGTGGTAAACACCTGTCTTAAGTTACTTGCGTATACCTTAAATTTTTAATTTCTAAAATTATTTTATATTTATTGAACACACAAGATTCTATAATGAATGTTGCATTTCACATCACATATTATTGACACGCAGCCATAAAATTGTCCAATTAAATATTGATGCTGAAAAAATAACACAAAATGTTATCTATTGTAAACAATGTTTAAAATATCATGAATATAAAAGCAATTAAAAATTTATAAGATTATTACACTTGGTAATGAAAGCATTTTATATACTTCAGAGAATTATGCCAAACTTTAGTAAAATATTAATGGACAAATAAGGCATTTAGCTACATACATTTTTGGTTTGTAGTAGAATAATATTTTAATGATGTCATAGACAGAAAACATTTCTCTTTTTATCAGTATATTTAGTATGTTTAATGGCAATTTTAAGTCTGGAGAAACACTGATTTGTACACATACTTCAATTTATATTTTAGAAATTAAAAATGGAGAGATAGACTATAAAAGAAAATACATTTTTAAAATTTACTTTGAACTTTGCACATTACAATTTTTAAAATATGTTAAAAACACTTCATCCTACAAACTTTAAACTTTGCATAAATGAGCTATACACATATGCATACAAAAAGTGTCTCTGTTTTAAAATTTAGCTTTGTTCAAAATTTGAGCTCTTGAAATGTGATAATAATACAGTAGTAATTTATAAATGCAAGTATCTTTGGATAAAACTCAGTTACACTGAGATGTATAAAATTACAATACATTTAAGTTAAAAGACAATTAAAACAAATTTTTAAAAATCAGACTTGTAGTAATAAGCTCTTATAAAACGTTCTGTTATTTCTAAAATAAAAGCTATTTTTTTGAAGTTCAGATTTTTTTTGTTTTTTTCCTCCACAAATCATGTAGATATTAAAAATAATATATAGGTTCCATAATGTTTACAATGCACTTTAAAGACACTTGTTTGTCTAATTAATAACAATGTTCAAAATTATATCCCATTTTTTTGTACAAAAAATTCTTATTCTTCTTCTGGAGTATTACTTGTCTTTCTAGAAAGAGTTAAAGAGTTAAATAAGTTTTCGCAAAATTCGAAATAATGAAGCCAAACTGTATCCTTTCAAAATTTAACAGCCAAATTAGTGAATGATCATTCTTAAAAGAATTAAGGGTCAGGTCAAAATCAGCAAATAGTGATGATAACTTTTAAACAAAGAAAAAATTTAATGTTATCAGATGCAGTTTTGTGAGCTATATGTCAGCTTTGTTGGTGGAGGGTTTTAGAATTATTTTCTTAAAAAATTAAAATTCAAGAAACACATTTTTTTCCCAAGATGGCTGCTTATCAGATCATGAAAACTACTTTCAACCTTTAGTTTTCTGGATTTAGAAACCTTAAATTAATGGTAATTATTAAGATATATACCTCATTTACACCATAATGTAAATATGTAAAATAACGTAAAAGCTTTGCTTCTTTTATACTGTAATAATCAAATTATTAAGTTGATCTAGGATTCTTTCTGTGAAGGCAAATCTTTTTGAATATTTGAAACACATATTATCATTTTGATTGTAAAGACTAGAATTTGTAGTTGATATTGTAGTAAAACTTTGTAATAAAAGTATTTAATGTTCTGTTCCACCAAATTTATCCATGCATACACTACAGATTTTATGATATTCAAATGAGTTTTATCGATATGGTAAATCTCAATCACATTTTTCCCAAGTTTGCCAATTGATGCCTCTCTACCTTATTAATTAAATATCACGAAAATGACAAAACACATTTCCTGCCTAAATTTCAAAAATAACTTTCCTGGAGGACCACTACAATGTGGAAATATTCTGGTTTGAATTTAAACCTTGTGAGATACACATTTCTAATTAACAATACTATTAAAACTAACCTGGCTTGCAAGCGCAGTGGAACCCATCTCTCAGAGCTGTACATACACCATTCAGACACGGTGACGGACTACATACTGTGTGATCAACTGGCGCTAGTGTCGTTGTCGTAAAAACTTGAGTTATGAACTGTAACAATATTAACACATATGTATTTCTACACAGCATGTCTGTTGAATAAAGATTTATCGTATGTTTAAAATAAATAAAGAGTATCTTGAATATTGGCACAGTGATGAACAACCACAATCTTTCTTTCTTGAAATAGCCTTGCTACATTGTTCCATAAAATATCCATACATATTTGTAAGTGACCACTGTGGTAACAGTCTGACATTCGGTATGTTTCACCCATTTTTTCTGGATGAGATATTTGTAAAATGACTGCAAAATAATATTTATTGACATACCGGCCTTTTAGGAGATCTACAGTTTTGCAGATGCACAGATTTGTAGCAAACGTAGAAAGGTGATTTTGGATTTTAAAAAAAATTATTTTCTGAAAGTTTGACATCCTATTCACTTTTGTGGAACATTATAAATTTAATTTAGAAAGTTATTCAGTTATAAAAAAATTAAGGTTATCAACTTATTCGATAATTTACAGTACTTTATGTGACATTTACAGTAATGACTGTACTGATCAAATTCAAATCTCAAAAGGTAAAATAATAAAATGCTATAGAAAACTTTTCCCAAAGGGAATATGACCTGTTACACAATTAGAATGTTTTCACAGTGCACTAAATATCACCTAATTGATTTTATGGTATTGGCCAACATAAAGCAAATTATTATATATAATTAATAACTAAATACACTATATTAATCATTTAGCTAACACCATACTAAATTGAAACCATGCAATGTAGGGTACCAATTATGATAGTGCCACTTTTTAATTTAAATACCTTTTTACTTCACACACATTTAAGAGTATAAGAGCAATGCTTGAATTTTAAGTTGAGCTAAGACCTTTCGAATTTGGGCAAAGACCTTTAATTCAAATAGCTTTACAATTTCACAATTAAATTCACAAGATAAAGGGTAAATGCCCAATTACATTACACAAGTTTTTAAATGAAAATATATTACTGAAATAAACAAGCATTCAGGACAATTAATATTAATTCACATGATAAAGTTTCAGGAATTCATTTGTGGAATACTGTGAATTGAGATGCGGTGATGAAGTGGTTGGCAACCCACTGGAACAAAACTGTGAAGAATATTGCTAATTTAAGGGACCTTTCTGGAAACAGCAATATTAATAAACAAACAGCAAGTTATGCTGGATTTCCACTCAAAGATCGATAAAAGTCAGGGGCAAATTAAGAAAATGACTGAGTTTGACATTTTTACACTTGCAGAAAATATATAGATAAGCAAGCAAACAGATAATTGTTCTCTTGTGATCAGCATTACATTCAATTCTGACATTTGACCTCCGGAATTTGTTTTCTCCATGAACAGAGATCACAGCTGTAATTTAGTCTGGCATGGAATGTTCCATATTTTTATCAGAAATTCAGGGGTTAATTTTTTCCAAGTTTATTTTAAGCACCTTTTTAGTTGGTTCATTGTTATTGGGTCAAGTCGATTGGTATGCAGGTGCACCATTTTGAAGAAACTTAAATTTGTCAACATTATCAACAAGCTTTCATTTACCAATTGGTTCATTGTCTTCTAAATGATCTAATAATGGCAATAATTCTTTATGGAGAATGTTTTTGACAAAATAATCAGCTCTAACCATTTTACGCACTTGGTTGAAAGTGTGCCCCATATCATGATTTTGAGTTACTTTTAACAGGTTTATTTCTTCCTACAAACCCACGCGTAATCGGTTTGCCTATTTGAAATGTAAAATAATTGTTTCAGACTGAGATTTTAAAGCGTGAAACATGAAAATTCGACAATTTCAGGCGTGAATGGTGAATAAAATATGTACGTGCGAACAAATAGTTAATAAATAAAAAATGTTTTACCTTCGCTCTACGTTGTAACTATGCTTTTAAGATGACCGACATTAGGGAAAAAAAGTTGTTCATGATATTTTGCACTAGAGGTTGAAGTCTACACAATACAAGAGGCAAATCAAAAACCTTTACTATTGTTGACTTGCAAGACCATGTAAGTCTTGCAGAATATAATCATGCATTTTACAGTCATTACAGTTTTAAAAAATATATAGCAGATAGTGGCAGTGGCGGATTTACCATCGGGCGCAGAAGGCAATTCTGCCCTTCCCAAAAAAAAGGTATAATTATTTTGAATATTAAATTGTAACTACGGTAATTCTTCTCAAATTCGTACAAAATTTAAATAATTATTTTTTTTAATTTAGGGGGGGTGTACGAAATTTGGGAAATACAAAATTCTCCGAAAACATGGGTGTACGAATTATCGGAAACTATAATAAAT
>JAOXYB010036840.1:0-13675 GCA_028565635.1 Phoronis ovalis | reverse complement strand
AGATTTTGCCTAAATCTTCAGTATAATTATTTTGAATTTATATTTTTTACTCAGTATTGAAATGGAGGTTTTATCACTTTAGCTTAGAATTACCAAAGAGGCATGCATTGTCATTGTATTGGTTAATGACAATAAAATTAATATGTTTCGCTTTTTGTCTATCTTTCCGTCATTTCTGTAACGTAATCGGTACATTTACTGCAAGAAATTATTTAAATCACAGTCCAAATCAGCCACTTCGATAATTGTCCACCAATTGGCTGCAATTTTTGTTTTCAGCATACGTTTATTTTATTTTAAAGAACAAAATATAACTTATAATCTTTATATACAAGTAGCACCTGTAACAATAATGGTGAGCAGTGTGTACAAACTGATGATAACTTATCATCAGTTAGCACGAACTTATATCATAACTAGATACAGGTGTTAATTGGTAACAATATACAGAGTACGGACAGCCATGAGGAAACAACCTGAATGCAGGACACACTCTGGATAAATAATAATAATTCAGACGGCAACAGGATTAACTATAAGCATTCTTCTTGGCTTTTTACTGGCAAATCTGTCTATGATACGCTCATAATCTAGGTTAATATCTCTGTGGACATGTAAAATTAATTCTTGGGAAGGGGGGGCGCGCCTTTCACGTCCGCCCGTAAATCCGCCACTGAAGCGTGGAAAAGTATGGGAGATTGAGATTTAAATCAATGCATCGAGATCTCCAATTATCATGATTGATCTGCATTTACATCAAGGTGTTTACATAGCATATATAATTACTAATCATCAAATTTAATCAGCCACCAGTATGTAGAACATTTACACCATCAACAAAATCCAATGATTGTAAATCTGATAACCAATCCCGAAAAATCTATAAAGTTAATTAAAAGTTTCAGGCGATAAAATGAATTTATTCGGATACACTTGCCTGTATGTGCCGCTATCCAAGCGGCCAGTACATAAATTATAATTTCATGACTATCTGGGAGTTGCGGTTTTCTTGTTTGTAACGATTTCTCTCCGACTCCGATTACTAGCGCTAATCAGAAACTTGTTTAGATAAATATTAACTAAAAGTTTATTCCATATTTTTCATAAGAATAATTATCGAATTTTTGAGACAATGAGATATTCTCCATACACATAAAGCAAGTGAAAACCGCGTAGAGTCCTACTGAATTACACGTAGGAAATAGTATTATTTATTATTAATTTTCCTAAAACCTTTTATATATCTGCCTCTTCAATCTACCACAACAGCAGATCCACCTGGTGAGAAAGCTGTAATATAATATGTAAAGCCCCCTGCTTCTGCAAAAGTTGAAAACTGCTTCAACCCGGGAATTTGACAATTTCCTTCTAAAAAGTGGGAAATTAAAATCTGATTAAATAGGAAGATCTGGTATAAAATGAATCACAATATAAACGCCTGCAATAACATGTACCAGTATGGTTTTTTAAAAACAAAATTTATTTTTTCATTTAATGCAGGTTACAAATACAATTCACTATGACACTAAGCTCATATCTAAGATGTTCCCTGTGCTCTAACTAGTATGGTAGGCCATATGGTATATAGCCAGTAAGCCAAAGCATGTGGCACAAAGAAATAATAATTCTTTTGAATAATAAGTTTAGGTGCTCTGTGCATCATACAGAAGTTTATGTTCCAATGCGACTCTTTTCAAATTGTAAATCCTCATCCCATATTCTGTCTATTACCCCAGCCTCTTCGATGATCTGCAAAAAAATTTCACAATATTTGCTGTACAGGTCACTTGCACTTTGTGTATTATATACTATAAAGAAGACATTTGCAATGTCAGATGTCCATCTCATCCCTAGAATCAGAGCCCTGGTGGGTGGTCACTTTTGAAGTAGTTGTTTTAAGTCTGGCATATGTAAAAGTGTTGTATCATATACAATAAATATTTAAGATTTGGATCATCATTTGACACACTTTTCAATGTCATTCTAATATGCTATCTAACCTAATACGCCCAACCACCTTTTGTTCTTCATGAATCCAACTTTGAATAGTCTAGTCAGGGCTGAAACTTTCTGGCATGCGGAGCAACCTGACATGCCCTCTTGGGAATAAACATGGCCACCAGTCGGCCATCTTGGAAGTGATCTGGGTCAAAACTACAACTGCATGGTGACCTGTACTTACCCCATATCAAATATGAAGGTGATCAAATAACAACTGAAGCAGTTATTGCAAGACAATGAAGTATTATGCAAAAAGATTCAAATCGGCATTTAACCCACTTCTCAAGGTCATGTTTAAAATGTAACCTAGCCTATTACACCCGACAACCTATGGCCTTCTTGAATCCACCTTCAAATTGTCTAGGCAATGCTTCGGTTTTCTGGTATGCAACGCAAAGTGACATGTCCTCTCAACATTGTGACTGACCTGTATTTACCCTGTACCGAATAGATAAAGACTGAAGCAGTTATTGCTAGAAAAAGTGTATCGGATGACGCCGACAATCACACATAACCTATGACTATATGCCCATGTGCGATGTGCATAAAAAGTACCAAATTGTTTGACTGGCATTATTTTTGGCATACTACTATAAGGGACACACCAATACTACTACAATGGCCATAACATTACAGATCATCAAAAAAAACCTTTTAAGCTCATACCCCAGAATGAAATTGATGACCAATGCAGCACTTCATTGGTTATTGCATTGTGTTATGTAACAAGCCTTGTTTTGCTCAATGTCAAAAGAAGCAGATATCAAATTAGCGGATATACATCTGAAGGGACTTTTTTAATTGATGGGTGCCAAATCACCTTGTTTATGGTAATTAAATGAGAAAAAAAAACTACCGTCTTTCCAATCATCCCAATCACGCGCTTTTTCAAGTTCTTCTTGGTCATCCTTTTCTAATTTTTCTTCTTTTTCTAAGTCTTGTTTGGCTGTTTCTGCTGCTCGATACTCGGGATCATTTATGTTTGTCATGTTACTGGCATCACTGGAAAGGGATTATTTTTTAATTCACTGTTTGATACAAGTTTTGCAATGTTTATGGCACATATTTGTCAATAATGGGAACAAAACCAGAGTGCAATTTGTAGCTGTAATTAAACAAATTACTTGTAATATATATGTCATGTTGGAAAAGCAGGTAAGCAGAAAATAAACCGTCACAAGTATGTAATTTTGAGCTATGCACTAAAATATATTTAGAAGGAACATTGAAGAGAATCAATGATTAAAATTGTATAACTTCTTGTAGACTAGTTTGTGTGGTTGAAAACAACTACCAGAGCAGTCATTATTATCCGTAATCTGTCATTTACAAGAGTAGTCATTATTAACCATAATCAACCAATGTCTATTACTTAGACGATGATAGCAAAATCATATAATCAGATATTTCCGTTAATTGTTCCATGATATAACTTCATAGAAGACTTACCCTGGTCCTGGTAGTCTGCCTGCTGCTATTTGCTGATCAGCCCATTCCTCAATAGTATACATGGGCACACTAGGATATCCTAGACCAAGGACTTTCTTTTGAAGGTCATTCTTTGTAATGATGAATGGTCTGGACATCTGAAAGAATAGTCAGGAATGTATAATTATCATTATTTCTGCAATACCTGGATATTGTCATGACTAAATGGAATCAGTGCCATTATTTTATCTGAAAGAATCTTTTTGAGACAAAGTGTCTAAACGTAAGTGGCATTTCGAGTACAGGTCGCAGTGACTTACTTGTTGCATGATGGTCAACAGTTTGTTGAGTTGCCCCCCTACTTTTAAAGTGTGCTATGGCATACAATGCCTATTAAGTATAGGCTCACCAACGAATGTGTTATTTCCCTCTCAATTCTTTGAGGACATAATTATGCAATCTTCATTGATGATTGAAAATTACCTGTGGGTTTTTTGTAGGTGCAGTAGCTGGCTGTTTTTGTTTGGAACCTTTTCTTTCAGCCATGAACTTTAAAATTTCCATTTCCTCTACAAGTGTTAAAAATAATTTCATACAAGATTCCATGGTTTAGTGATGTTGTAGATTAATGAGGATTCATTATTTTCACCATTATTTTAACTGGTTTTTGAACTGAATTTATGAAGGTAATTAAAGTGTTGTTACAAAGCTATTGATGACACTATAACAGTACAGCTCTACTATAAATTCATTATTTGTTCCATGTTGCATTATTCAGCTAGATGATGTTTAGTGATGGTTAACTTTAGAATTTCTTCAGCTACGATACAATGTACATTTATGTGGCGATCAAAAGTGTCTTGTACAAAAGTCTGGACAATACAGTTCCACATATTGCATTATATTGACTTACGTTTTATACTTTCAATTTCATCCAGACTAGTGCTAATCCAACTCTTCAACAAAGTTAGATAATAGTCCCTCTGTAAGGCACAATAAAAAAAGATATTAAGTCGCAGAAATAAATTTTGAGATAAGAGGCTAGTGCCATGCAGGCATGCATTACAGGAGGCATAGCACACTCAGACATATATTTCGCAAAGTTAAGAATATTGGTATCTATATGGTCGTAGTAAAAAAAAGTAAAGTCCATCTGGCCAGAGCTTATACCAGTTTCAGTAGCATTAAGCGACTCAGAATATACTCTGCCTGGATAGGATGCTAGTCTATCGCAGGTTACTTCCATTGCATAAACACTGGCAACCAGTTTTACACCTGGGCGGAGAGAAACAAATGGGGATAAATGTCTTGCTTAGGGACATGCTCACTAATGACCCACGTAGGATTCGAACCTGCAACCTTTCGATTTGCAGTATGATACCTACCACCTGAGCCACCATGACTCCAACAGTGGCCGTTCCTTTTACATAACTTGGTTGATTTTAATGTTATTGCTAAAGGTTAGGCATACCGGGAGTATAAATTCTACATTTGTACATGAAGATCAGATTATATTTATTTGATTCTTAGTTGGTTAATCTCCAGCCAATCAAAACATTCAGTGTGGTACTCAGCCTTCAAGATAAATTACCTTAACTTCATCATCAACATGACTTTTATTTACTGCTTCATATAATTCCTTTAATTTTTTTTCTCTTTCTTTTTGTTCCTTATATTTTTCTATTTTATTTTGTCTGCTTCTTGTTGCTGCCGAAACATCTGGTGGTCCTCTGAAATAAAGATTCTAATGTTTGTACTGTGTAAATATAAAATATTTTAACAATAGACACCATACATGATTGAGGCAAACTAAACCTTCCTCTCTAGCATTTTTTACTCTTCCTGGCACATCTTAACTTAAACTGAAAGTTGTGTTTCCTATATAATCACAAAATGTTAAATGGCAGATTTTAATCTATGTGTAACAAATAAAACATTCTATAGCTAGGTTTTCAAGTTTATCACAATCTCTTCCCCTATGTTAGCATCCTGTGATGGATGTGGGAAATTCGCTAACAGATGATCACAAGTTGAGCACAGTTGTAATCAACTATTCCCACAGGTTGACGGTGAACTAGAGGTCTCTAGCACCAAGAAAGATATTATGCTAATGTCGATATCAGGTTTGATTGTATAATTACATAATTTCTTTAATCCATAGTTGATTAAATGCACTATATTTGAAATAGTTCATGAAATGAATAAATATACATAGTAAGTTAGCTATGATTTCACAAGGATGTCTGTTACTTTGTTTATACCTTGTTCTGTCTGTCTGTTCAGCAGTGCCAGTGTTTGCAAAATCATCTTCTGTTTCATCTTCTGTTAGTTCAAATTCGCTAACGTTATAATTGCTACACATTCTTAGAAAGTCTGTGTAATACGTTTTAGCTTTGGTAACTACTGTTAATCTTTCCTGTATTGTGCTCTTCATAACAAAATATGCTAACATTCCTGGCAGTAACAAATACCTGAAAGGAATGCACAAAATGAATAAAAAAGAAAACATAAAAATAACAGGAGATGCTGTCAACATCTGAAATAAGAACTCCTCGCTTGAAATAAGAGTTTCTCTTGTGCACATATTACTAAAAAATATACAAGCCCTACTCGCAGATGCTGCCACTTTCAAATAGAACCTTCCACAAAAGCAAAAGTTCTCTAATATGATATTATTATTACACAAGCTACATAACAATGCAGTTCTATGTAGACATTTGAAGACTAGCGCTATATAAAGACAAGAGGGTTGACGTTCTAAAACGACGCTTGACATCTGGAACAATGCGCATACAGTACATACGAAATTCAGTTGCTGTGGTAGGTTTATTATCTGTACAGCAGAATTGCTTATTTTTACAAATGTCCTGGGTAATTCTAAGTTTAGGCGTTTTTGATTGAGCAGGATAAAGATATAAAACAGCCAAGTCCTGCACAGCAATTTACTGGTCAAATACAATTCTAAATTAAATTTGGTTATTTTCACCAGAGCAGCACGAGGAAGACATTAAACAGCTGAGGTGCTACAGTTGAGTTTGATCATTGCACGTTTCAGATCTGATGCTTTATTTTCTGTTCAAAACTTTGCAGAATTTATCTTTCTGTTAAAGAATACGGAGAAACAGAGTTGCAGAATTTTAAGGACTACAAGTTGTACTTCTGTTATATATATATATTATACCACATCAGCTGGACATACTTTATTTCATTTGTAGACACTTCTTCTATATCTTCGTTTTCACTAAAAAGTCTCAAATCATTCACCATTTTAATGGCCTTCTCACACTCTTCACGGCATGATCTTGCTCTTGCCTATATAAAAAATATAGAATTACTTACACAGAAAACTTAGTTACATTAATTGCTGGCATTACATTTAATCTACAAAAGCTAAACAATGTAACTGAGGATATTTTAGAGAGAAATGAATTTATGAAAGAAACCCAGGACATAAAATAACTAACTAAAGTTGAAACCAACTCTTTCATTATTTCATTACTTCGGTTAAAATTATTTAATCTGTATCTTTTAGGTTCAAAAATACTGAAAGGAGATGGGCAGAGGAGTCATTGAAGTATTATAGGATAAATTCAATAACGTAAATAATAAGAGAATACAAATTTATTGATATATATTCATTATCATTCTAACCTGAAAATTCTAATTTTGATAACATGGCAGCCAAGACTTTAACTGACTGTCAAAACTTGTCCATGGCCACTTGCATAGAAAGTGACTTTTAGGAATTTTGCTTGTGTGCCAGTTCCAAGTGGGCAATTGGAATGGAGTTTGGAACAGTCAAAGGCGAATATCAACAGGCAAGGAGTATTCAGAAGATAATATTTAACCTCAGATTAGTAGTGAGCTCTTACAGAAAATGTATGTCAGTACTGGAGTATGACATATCCCATATACCGACATTTAGAGATCCGTCTTAGTCCCTGAGTTTCAAGTGTTTCCGGGTAATAAACAGCTTATTTATCAAACTATTTCTGGACAATAACTAGCTTATTTATCAAACTTGAGTTTTACAGGTTCTGTTTCTTTTGATAAGCCAGCACTCATCAGCACACTTTTTTACTCCACTATTAATTGACTAATTTCATTAACAAGTTAATGAATAAAAACCCATTCCGTAGGAATTACATAGATTTCCATGTTTGAGAACTTTCATTGTAATTGCCTATGTAAGATTCCATGACTGTTCGCACAGCTCACAAGTCAGATTATCAAGACGACAAGAGCTAGTGCAGAACGTCATGAAACCAGGACTACCCCAGGAACTGTATGATGGTTATGAAGGAATTCATCATTCAACATCGGAAGTGTGACACTTGCTGCTTTCATACATCATACACCTACATCGAGTGAAATGCTCGAGCTATTTCCACAGTGAATTGAATTTCGCAACTAACCGTAAAGGTTTTCTTGACCGTCTACGGCCCGCAATATTCCCAGCAATATTCCGGGGATGTCACAGTTGTATAAGATTAGAATACATGCTTTCATGAACGTCCATGTGCAATTTAACAAAATCCGCTTATACCTGGACGTTATCCGAATTCGTTGGCTCATCGGTAGAATCTAGCAATTCATAACCTTTCCAAACTTCATCAAAAATTTCTGACAATCTCGGTGCTCCCAAATTTTCCGCCATCTTCAAAATTGGTAATAGATGGCGCTATAAAGAAAGAATATAAAATTAAATAGTTATACTGGAAGAAAACGTCTATCATAAATTTTATTAATTATGCAAAATTATTAATAAAATCTTGTGAAATAATATTTATAACAAAAATCATATTATATTTATGAAATTTATCGATAAAATGGAACATTTCTTATGGGCTTGAGAGTATTTGAAAGATGGCTTCCGGTGTTAGCAATATACGAGTTCTGCGAGGCATTATTCGAGAATTAAGGCATTTAAATCATAAGGTAATGTTAACATATACTGGTAAGTATTCTGTATTTATAGAGTATACTCACTGTTCCATTGTTGATGCCGATGTTATTGTAAATTTACAGAAATCATCATAATTATGCTTGACAACAGGTTTGTAAAATGTACGCGAGGATTTATTTTCAGCTCGATCTTCCTTTCCTCCTTGTTGTTAAAAGTACAAAATATATTTCATGACATACCGTTTTAAGGAAAGTGAAAACAACTGTATAAAGTTGAATAATGGTCAATACGTTAATTTTCTTCTGCAATTGATTTAATAACAATAATTTTAACTAGCGTGGTCGAGTGCATGAACGGTTACGCCACCTGGTGTTCAACTAAGCACAGGATATCTCTGGTTTGTATTCTGCTTGCTCCAAATAACAAAAGAAAAAGAAACCAAACTTGTAACCTGTAAACATAAATAAAAACGGTGGGATGAATGTTGACAGTAGGCATATAAGATTAAATGTGTTCAATAATGGCATTGAATTAGATGATGTTGATTGGTAATGTGGGATGATAGATGAAAGTGACTTGATGGTGATTTAAACCATAATCATATGGCTATGCTTTGGTGGTGCAGTACTCCAGTTGATGAAGATTAATGGCGGACAGCACACACGATTTGGCAAGTTGATGGCAAGTGATATCAGTGGAACATACACTTGCATCTAGGTAGTTATGATGATGACATGATGGACACTGCCAGTGAAACAATTGAAAAAAGCTTATGGGTAGTTGGGCTAGGTCTTTATTGGAGTACTTACTTATTTTATGAAACTTGCAATATCTTTGAATTCACTCTTTCATTGTAGACGCCTCTCCGTGACACTCCAGCCATAAGTTACATCATAGAACAGTATAGAAAATATCAAGTAACCGGACAAAAAGTTTGCAAAGGGCATAATGAAATGCAGCATATTGCGGAAACATACCTGTGTTTATTAGAAAGTTCTAGAATGCACCAGGTATTTAATTTTAGAAATACCAATAAATCTGATTATTAAATATTTTTGGCATTTTAAATTAAACTTGAAATGTGAGGCGAAGCTGTGTGGACTGATTTTATGTATGTTTAGTACTATTTGTGACCCTGTTGCATCATGATATCGTGCTTTATTGTACAATTAATGCCCACGAAATATCACATCATTGTCACACATTATAAATTGGTATTATATCATTTCACTTGGAATTTCCATTTAATACCCAGGTGTTAGTTAAGACCTTTTACTGGTCTCGACAAATTTCATAAATTTGGCTGCAAGCTAGTAGATTTCAAAATATGGACAACTAATCTTTGTAGTGTTTGACCAGCTTTGAATGTGTTACTGTTGTGGTCATTGTCAATTTATCAAACTTTAACACCATAAAATAAATGCATAACCATTTTTTTTACACACTGTAGCAGCTAATGTTAGTCCTTTTGCATATAGCTATAATATGCATTAATCATTTTTAAAAAAACTTAAAAAAATTTAACCTTGGTACAAGTTTGTGATGGTGTCACTTGGGATTTCATATTTGTAAGCAATTATTGAACTAACTTGCTGTTGTTACCAATTTTTTAGCAGACAGTGTATGGTAATGGCTAGTACTATTTTTTTCCTGTACTTCTAGGAATTGACTGCACTGTATAAAGGTCAAGGAGAGAGAACAATTGAAGAAAGTGCTCGCTTAGTAGGTTTAAATGTTCCAAATTTTCCAGAAAAACCCTAAGTACAAGTGTTGAAATTAAATAGTTTGACAAACTCAAATTTCATGCGTGCCTGCACTAATCAAGAAACTTGCGTATTATGGGTATGGACAGTCTACTGCTAATAGAACTGGGAAATAAAACATTTTATATTTTCTGAAAAATATGTATTATTTAAAAACAATGGAATACCACTAATAACAACTTAAAAGATTTAACAATTAATAACACATCAATGTTCTTGTCAACATTGTGTAAATTGTTTAATACGGACTAAGACAGAAGTATGTTGCTCAAGTAAGTCAAATAGCACACTGTAATATCTATTAAATTACAATTATCAGATATTTAGGAAACCTTGTTAATACTCCTACCTTAGGATAGTACCAAAATTTGCTTAGTAGAAATCTCATTAATATCTCCATATAGCTAACTTTGGATACAAAAATTACGACTTTATCACAGATTTGATTACCACGATTGCATTGTTAGCAAAAAGTATAAGAGTGTTTTTCAGACATTCATTTATTATCTAAGAACTGAAAATCAGAATTTGCTGAATGAATCTTTACACCATTAAACTGCAACTGCATACTACCGATTTATTTTGTGCAGTAATATGAGGTACATTATTAAGAACACAGTATTGTGTATGACGCATAAGTTTAAATAACATAAAAACAAAAACTCTTGCGCTCAACTGTAGATGCATTCAAGAGTTCCTTTGGGTAAGCTGTATAATAAATTACATAAAAACAGTAACATAAATGAGCTGAGAATAATAGACTACATGTTAAATACCATAGACAGGCAGATATTTTATCACAAAACAATGTTGCCCAAATAGAGATTCACATTTTGGCAATCTGGCACCTTCATACACTGCATAGCAATTTTTATATATCAATAAAACTCAAGAAAGCAAGCTTACTATCAACAAACAAAAAAGCTAATTAGGATCTCTTCCAGCAATTGTCCAAAAAATTTCAGCAACCAGGGTACATCGAGAGAAAACGCAAGATTTCCAGGTTATTTGCCATTTAATGCATCGTAAAATATCAGGCTGCCAACTTAATGATGGCACAGCATTTGTATTTTAATACTTTCTGGATTATTACAAAGGAATATATTCTAGGTTATTTATTTTACTAAGTGGACACCATTTTGTTCTCAAAATATATTTACAATGCATATCCACTAGTGGTGAGATTGAGACAATGCTATTGGAAGACCTTTTTAGCCAAAAACCTCTACAATTTCAAATGAATTAACACCTAATGTTGCCAATTTTTAAATCTAGCACTGCACTGCATTTTTTTTGTAATTTAAAAATACAAAATTCACAATTCTTCAAATAGTTTAATATGTTACAAAATACACACCATATCACTATTGGTGATTTTATCCTTTATTATGCTGGATAATAGTACACACAAAGAGTATTCCAGAAATAGTGGAGATTTTTAAATGAACATCACTTCTTTTGAGAAAACAGTCTTGCTACAAAAACATACAGCATAATTTGCATGTCAGATGCATAAGTGAAACTATGACATAAATTAACTAATGTAATGTAATGATGGTTCAAATGGCAATTAATAGCTTGATGAAACCCACTGTAGACCTTGGTAAAAACATACTGATACCATGATAATCTACAACTGGATACAGTTTAGTAAATCCAGTACCACGTTAAATCAGCTGAGCATTTCCTGGGAAGTCTGCATTCACTGTCTTTTTAATGGTGATGGCAATTCGGCCTTGTAACATGGTTGACTCAGCAGATTTTAAAAGTGGCCGAACTGTTTTGCACCGAAGCCTACAGTGTACACAAATGCAAAATTGACTATATATACATATAAATGAACAATATATTATCTTAAGCTAACAATGTTAGTGTCATAAGCTAGTAACACGCAACAGTGTAGCACTAGAATCTGTGCTACCAAAGCTTCTACCTGATTCGTTACTTATATATCCGATACTTGAGTCGCTACTTATGGACTCGGACGGTGTTAGTGGTTTTTTGGCACGGCAACAACACGGGAAAACACGACGGAAGCACGACACAAGTTTAGATATTTGTCTATCTAACGGAGCTAATGAATGCAGCCACTCTGGAAGTAATTCCCAGTTACGCATCTTAGCTGGAAGAATGGTCGGCTTTTTACGTTGTAATACATTAATTATTACAACAAATAAAACAGCTATAGCTAGTGGAATTAACACGCATAAAAGCGGAATTAGGCCCGCTACTGAAAGACCAAATATAGCACCAGGTATTACAATAAACATGATTAATAAATAAAACACTGGAAACCAACGATACTCAGCAGTTGTATCTCCTAGCATCATGGCAAGACGTATTGGTAGTTTACGTAGGTGGGGAATCGGGTAAAATAAAATAATACCCGAAATGTTGAACATTAGGTGGCACAAACCAATTTGTATTGCAAACTGTAGACGGTCGCTACTTGATGCCAATGCAGCTAATAGTCCAGTAGCTGTTGTGCCAATATTTGATCCCAAAGTCAATGGGTACATACGATCTAAGCTGATGACGCCAATACCAACCAAAGGTGTCAGGGCAGAAGTAAAGATGGAGCTGCTCTGCACCAGAATCGTCATTCCAGCTCCGACTATAATGGCAATGTATCCTGTCAAGAAAGACAGTTTTCCTGGGAAGTCTGCATTCACTGTCTTTTTAATGGTGATGGCAATTCGGCCTTGTAACATGGAGTGAAGAAGCTTCACCATCAGTACGAGACAAGTACAAAGCAGTAGAAGAGAAATCGCAAGTAATATGATCCCGACTGCTGAATCACCTAGATGTGCAGCATAACTAAACAGAAAATGACCTGGAAATGTAAAAAAAAAAAAAACATTCAAATATATTTTAAAATTAATTAATATATTTTAAAATTAACTGCAGAACAATAACATCGCAAGTCATCAGGAATTTAAGGCTGAACAAGGCACTGACAAAATAATTACATAGGACAAACAACTGACACACACGAGTAAAACCAAAACTAAGTTTGCATGCAATAATGGTGATATAATATTTACTCACATTCCTCTGTTCCAACTTTCTTCGTCATGTTCATCATTTTTGTTACATTTACCAGAGACGTCACATTTTCGTTCAATCCCACAACAGTAATGTTCTGTTCGAACGTAAGATTGGTTGGTACAAGTTCTTCCTTATATTTACACCAGTGTTTTATGAGACTCTTATTCATGACATCCTTGTCGCCGGTAGCAATACCTTCAATTACTTTCTTGTCCAACTGTAAGACAGAACAATACTTATTTCATTTCTTGACATTTACTTATTTTTTGCATCCTAATATCATATGAAAGAGGTCAGCAGTTTGTCCTATAAAACTGCCATGATGACTATTCACACATGTTCTTATATACAGCAAAGTTGTAGGTAAATGACGGCTGTTAGGCCGTCATCCTATCCCACAGAAGAGGAAAGTCGTGCAGAGCAGTCTGAATCAATCCATACACAGCAAGAGGAATATGAAATAATTTTGAGGGGACAATATCTTTTGGGGATCTCATGGTAGTAATTCTTTAATAGGGAAGCACAGACA
>JAOXYB010036839.1:0-21660 GCA_028565635.1 Phoronis ovalis | reverse complement strand
TATGGAACTGGAAACAAGTATTTTAGAGTAGAAAATAAGGAGATAGAATAGTGAAATAATTTTTATTGTCAAATTTGGCGAGTCAAAATGTTGCAAAAAAATGTGTGTGTTTTCTGTTTATTTCCTGTTACCCTGTATATAAAATATTGAATTATTTTGTTTCGTATATTGTATATCTGTCTTTCTTTCCAGGTAGCAGAACTAAAACGCGTTAATAATCTAATAAGTGATCAGGAGTTTTTTGCATTAAGAGTGATAAAAGTTCCACTAAAAAGTCATGGTTATCTTAAAGAACTCGTTGAAAAGCAGAAGGAAGAAGATGAGAAACAGACACGTAAAAAACGTTCCAGGGAACGAGATGATGCTATATTCAATGCAGCTAATATTTATTCTGAAGATGAGGATACTTTGTATGCACAGGACATAGATGCAGCGGAGTCGGATGCATTACTAGTACGAACAATAAGTATAAGAAAGGCAATGGACCAATCAAAAGAAGCCGAAGAGTTTTTAAAAGATATGGACGAAGATTTAGAACGCATAAGAGCATCAACAAAGGTACGGATGGATTCTTTGGAACAGGTTACAGAATCTTTAACATGTAAACGTATTTATCCTTTGGAACAAACAAAAAAGAGAACATTTTTGAGTGGAACTGACTGTGGTTTACGATGGTGGAGTGTGCTAGCTATAATGTTTGCCATTGGTTTATTACTTCCTATAGCATATGCAGTGTATTATGTAAAATTTTGTCCCAAAGATACCAATGAACCAGTACTACTGTGCCCGTCCCCGTAGACTTGACTTGATACAGACGTGATACCTAACTATAGTGGCATTGTCTGCTGTTATTCTGCTTCTATTCTTGACACAATGTGCCAAAGTTGGTGTTTAGTTTGATTTCATTTCGCACCTGTTGTATCTCAAAAATATGGAAAAGATAATTGAATTTAGTTGCACATATCGTAATGGTGTAAAGTGTTTTAATGTATGTACTGATGTCAGAGAAATTTAATTCTGGGAATTGTTCATATTTGTTTTTTTTTAGAGAAATTGGGATAAAGTCATATGTATTTATTACAGAATTATTAATAAAGACCATGTGCTGAAGTAATATAGATTATTTATTACTAATAAAGTTTTTATTTAATACCAACTGAAACCTTTTCACTTTCAACTCTCGAATCTGCAAGATGGTCTAGCTGAAAGTCAGATTTACATTAGTTGCAACCACCAGTTGCAACCACTTTCGGAAAACAGAGAAAATATTTGTTTTTTTTTACAAAATCCAAAACATTGTATTATAAATACAAACTTCAATACACAGTTCATAATAAGTATTTAACAGTCTATTAAAAACTCCTGCTATGTACATACATGCTTCTATATAATTTATGTATTATTATACACTAAAAGTTTCATTTCTTGATTTACAATATTAACATTATTCAGTTAATTTAAACTGTACATTATATATACGGTATATACATCAGTCTGCTTTCATTAACAAACCAAAGATACACACAGTCAAAAACACAATTAATCTCTGTTATTATTTTCTCAACAAACAGCAAAATACATCCAATGGGAAACAAGTAGGCAAATGATTTGCAAATTTACACACTTCTGGTTATCACACTTCTAGTTAATGTTTTACTTCAATCAGTCCATATATATAGAAACCAAAATATTACCCCTATAAGTTGGAGTACAAAAAAAATAGTTTCAATTTATGCTGGCTGAACTAATACAATTGTTAGCTTGCATGAGGTTGTACTTAATTAGAATTTTCAAGTGAACACAGAATAAAGACACAAAACGTGAACTTTGCCATGTATTTGACGTCGTGCATTGTGATGTTGTCATGCACAGTAAAAACAGAATTCTAACATATTTAGCTGTCGTATCAATTCTCCATTTATGACGAAAGACAGATGAACTGGTATTTGAAAATCTAAGCCGAAAGATCCATCTATATCTGTTTAACAATTTTTATTGTAAAAACTGTGGTCAAATATGAAATCAAAACTAGTGACAGAGGTCAATGACCATACCAATAGATAGTAAAAACATAAACAGTTTTGACAAATACAATCATGGTGGTTGAATATTTCCGGAATTAACTAACAGAGATAATGCAGCAATTTGATATCTGTCAGTACTAGACTGTAATAGTTCATAGAAATTGTTACACGTACATTCAACGGAACTAGTTCAAACACCTGACACAGAAAGTTTCTTAGACAAGCACAGATCAATACATTTTTTCATATCTAACAACACTTTTGGGTCTTCAGAATAAAGTTTTTACTTGTGCTTGAAACTACAATTTGCTATGATTGGCCAATACATATAGCTAAAAAGATAATATCTGTTCATCAAATCCAAGTATTAAGTAGACACAACTGAATATGTGAAAGGATTACAATTTTATGCAGTGTCCTTGCATTGCCATTCAGACCAGATCCGGTGGTAATGAGGTTTGAAATTTCAGAAGTATAAGTTAAGTTTATGTACTCCTAATTTGTCTTCTTATATTTGATATAATTGCACTAGTCTGTTATAACCATTGAGCAGCTGCACTGGCAGAGATGTCCATTAGTTTCCAAGCTGCCTTAGGATCCAACACAGTTTGATCACGACACAAAGCCCATACATATAACACCTTCATTATCTGATCCTGAAAACAAAACAAAACGCTTTAATAATTGGCATACTTTTTAGGATGTACAGGGAAGTCAGATGGCTTCATTTACAAGAGGGCGTTTGCTTGTAATTTTCATTACTTAGTTATGACAAGTTTTCTTATCACAGCTTCTTTATATGTAACTATATGAATAAGAAACTTTTAGAATACAACCTTTTCTATTAGATGTCATGAGTTGCTGGACCTTTCACAATACTGAAACAATCGAATTTCATTGGAGTTGCATTTTGCAGGATTGTGCAGGTCTGGTGACACTTGATCAATATAGTTGATGAAAGTCCATCAGTCACCGTGCTTAATGTATGTAGAAATAATACAAACAAGCCACATATATAACCTGATAACTATATATAAAACAGTACTCACTGGGTTTCCTTCCACAACTTCACCTTTAGCATTCTTTACAACTTGAATTTGTTGTGAATGAAAACTAATAATTAAAACTGGACCTTGCTCCATCATTTTACCTGCTATGATCTGCAATCAACAAGAAACCTACATTTAGCAAATATACTGACATTTGTAGTACTATATTTTTGAAAATATTATCTTGTTGCAGTCCCAAGAAGCTTCAATATCTCCAATGTTGATCCGGTGAGTTGACATCATTATATGTCCACACCTGTGTGGTTAGCAAAGCAATTTGGAAGATTCATCACCATTACAAAGTACAATGTGCCATTGAAGAGATTAAATCTCTCTGCTGAAATTTATTACTAACATAACAATAGGATGATGCAGACTGGTTCCAGACATATAAAAGGCTTATGCAGTATGAGAGTACCTTAGACACCAACTTAATAAGAATGGGTTTTCAATTTGAGGTCGCCCAGTTACCTAGGTGACTCTCTCCTCAGTAAGGCAAAGTATTACCGTTTCTATTCAGTGTTGTAATATCTGGCATATTTTATGGCAGCAAAAGTTACCAGATTTGGATGGACCCAGAGTTCAGTTTAGGGTCCACAAGAGGATTTCAGCATTATTGAACATATTGTGAAGACATTGAAAGCTTTTTTCGTAAATGAAAGTTTTTCAATCGATTGTTGAAAAATTTACTTACATCTATGTTATTTACATCTAGTACATGTGAATGGAAGGCGTAGCCCATCTGCTTGGCTTGATTGATGGGAGTACATAGAACATTATATGGGGCCTCATGACACCAGTCTTTCAGTATTTCTGTTTCACCTCTAACCATTGCCTAAAACAAATTAAGATATAAATTGATAAGTTCTGTTAATATCTTATGTTGAAAATCTAATTGTTAGCTTTACTAGACACCTGGATGTATCGACATTTTGCTCAACCATGTTACAGAGTGTGGCTAATGTGGTGCTGGATTTTCTTTCACTTTCTTAAGTAGGCACTTTGGCTGTGTATTATATTTTCAAGGAATTATATTTTTGATTCCAAGATGATTTTAGGCATTTCAGATAGAATAAATATCCTGTCAAATTTTCACAAGGAATTGAAAACTTTGAAAATCACAGTATGATAAGTCAGAATATGGTTTTGCCATTGTAAAAGTACTGTAAAGATCCCCATGAGTTACCTCTAAGATATTTGGTATAAATATGAATTGGCAATCCTTGAGAAACTGTTCTTGATCAAACGTTGGATCCATCTTGCATATCTCTGTTAATACTTCGGACATTTCAGTTTTTGAGAACATGTTTCCTAAAAAAGAAAAGTTCTTACATTTAGTATATTTTCAATTTATGACTTCAGTAATAATAGAGGCGGTGATTGAAATTGTTTAAAAACAGAAGAGTAAAGCAATATTTCGGACAATATGCATTTATTTACCTACAAGAAGGACTTTACAAACAGCCAAAATTACGAGAAAATATCCAAATACAGATGCCGTATAAATAATGGTGACTGTTACTACTTTTTCTTCCTCTGCATGGTCAAATTTTGAACAGGTTAGTGAATCACAAATATCAGTATTATCCATTCTGTCAGAAAACATAGATCATGCCTTGATTGAATCACACAGTAAAAAATTACTAGCCCACTCTTTAAAGACATTTTAACCAATTGTCAAGTTGTCATCCTCATCACCAGGATTTCACTATTACACTTCTGCCTTTGTAAAGATCGATTTGATTGGCTGTTTCTGGCCTAGATCCTAACCTATTTTTCAGTTTGTCATTGGGGGCGCTTTGGTCAAATACAGGATTATGGTACTAAATCTGCCAAGGTATATATTTGGACGTATTCTGGAAATATTTCCTTGGCATTGCGAAGATGCTGTTTTCCAAAACTTTGCAATATGGTGGTAGTTATTCAACCCTAGATCTGACAAAACGTCACGAAAGATTTTCAGCTTCCTATGACCAACTAATATGCATATTTTAATACGGGTTAATATAACCAACCTACGTGCAGTCTGGCTCCTATGAAACTATAACATCCAGCCATCTATGGCTTTCTTAAAATCATCTACGAATCGTCAGTCAGTGCTGCATCCTTTTGGCTATACACTATACGTGCCCTCTCAGTCGGCCACATTGGAAGCAATTAAGGTCAAAATTATATCTGACCTCTAACCTATACTTACCCTCTATCAAATACGAAGATGATCCGATAAAAAAACTGAAGCTGTTATTGCAAGACAAAGCAAGTGTTACATATAAATATATACGTCAATGCACTACATAGTGATGGGCATAAAAATGATGATTGTGAAAAAATGGTTCTACATACCAAAAATATCCCCTACTTTATCTGTGAATGTTCTTGATAGTCTCACTACTAAGTTGTCGCTCTCGTCATATTTCATCTTTAAATCAAATAATTCTGAAATAAAGTTACGTTAAAAACCTTACAAATAGTTACACATAAAGTAAACAAAAAATGTTGTAAATCATTCGAACTTCATAATTTAGTAACTAATTAGCTGCGTGCCCAACTTGTAAATTTACCATTATATCAGCTAGAAGTTTAATTATTATCTGAATCACAATACTTACTATGTACATATTGGTTATTGTCTTTAAAATTTTGCCAGCTTTGGTGAAACTTGGAATCTTTATGCATGACCATACCCATAGATTCACTGTAAAGTAAATAAAATTAAATGAATTATTGTGTAATAAAGCTAGTACAATGCAAAATTATTTTGGTGCTTAGACCTCAAAAAGTTTTAATGATTATTCAAGTGCCACTAGCTTAATATATGTCAGCGAAAAGCTTACAAGGATACAGTCAAGTAATGGAAGTTTAGGCTACAGTAAAAATAATTTTTCAGCCTTTAACAAAATTACATGTGAATGAATATTTACAGTAATTAACAATATATCAGCATCCCTCTGTTAGACAAAATTTTCTGATATGCTATTAAGCAGTTCAACTTACGTGTCTGCTTCAAATTCTTTTTCTTTTGTTGGCACCATATTTGCAATTTCTTCACGCTTTCTAAGCTTTTCTGGTGGTCTATATGGACGAGCCTTAGATAGTGCAGTTTCATCTAATTCTTGTTTAACTGCTTTGACACCCTGTTAATTTACAAAATAACACCTAGTAATAATTCCACCACAGCATCAGCAAAGTTAGTGTATAAGATACACAACACTTGATAACTGTTGACCACTGCTGTTAAACCACTGCAGTGGTGTGTTGTGAAACTGATGGAGATGCAAGTATGTTACAACAAAAACTCAAGAGCTATCACTCTGCTACATATTTTTTAAAACTTGGCTAACCTCTGATATATTTTTAAATGTTGCACTTTTACTGATTTGTTCGCCTTGTTTGGATACCACCTCTGCTGCTTTGCCTGCAGTTTTGCCCACTTCTTCTGTCCATTCCTTACTTCTCTTTATGATATCTGTCTTCTGGGCTTCTTCCCATGTCTGCAAATCCACAACACAATAAGAAAATGTTGTCCACATTTCAATGTAAAGATAGTAATAGTACTGCCCATTATCAAATCCAAATCAATATAAATTCTGGCCACTTTTATATGGTATGCCAATTTACTGTTTGTAAATATCAAATTGTTAAAGTTACAGCCCAGTGAATGTAGAAAGCAAACTACATATACATTATGATGCACTTATTCACTGCATGCAGCATTTTTTTCAAAATCGATCAACTAAATTACTTAGACAACTTTGTCCTAACTACCTATATTAGTTTTAAAAAATTGTGCCATGTGACAGTACAGTCACCTGCCTTATCGCTCAGGTAACTGAATAAAAGTACAAACCTCTTGTAGTTTTCCTTTTAAGCCTTCTAACTGTTCTTTCAATGCTTCTGAGCCTTTGGATGTCTCAGACTCAATTTTTTGCTAATAAAGAATTTAAAACATGATAACATATAAACAAAATCAATAATTATTTTGAAAACTAACTGTTAGCTTGCCATCCTTCACAATAGGTTTCTAATGATATCTGAAGGTGTAGAATCTACATACAACTTATAATTTGCCATTTCATACAAATTATAATAAATAGGAAAAGCAGTATATATACAAAAATCTATAGCACTGAGTTACTGATGATTTTAAGAATAAACACAGTATGTACAATAAATCAGGACTCCTATATCTTACATGCACAAGTAACTTGAAAACTACATTATAGGTACATGCCTACTAGTAGTGTTTACTTTGCGTGAATGTACAGTAAAGCTAAATCGAAGTACCGTAATTTAAAATTTCCCTTTGACTTACTGAAAGGCCTAAGGTTAATTACCGAATGACATCTGCAGGATCACTTGAATTTAATATCATAATGCTTTATAGTTGCACACTTACATATCTCTCTCTGGCTTTTTGTAAAGCTTCAGACTGTTCCAATTTCTCTGCCTCTTCTCGAAATTTCTTTAGGTTTTCTTTCATTTCTTTATTTTTCTTCATGTCGGCTCGTATGTTGTCAATAACTTGAGCAAAGAAATTCCTTTGTGACATATACCTCTCCTGAAATGCACCAAAATAAAGTTGACATCTGAATAGAAAAGTTTTGACTACAATAAAACATGTGAGCAAACTTATTCTGCTGTATATTACTGTATTGTTATGCAATATCAGATAATCAAAGCAAAAAAATGCATATATATGACAAAATATGTCTAAATTAAACAGTTTTTGTCAAAAACAGAGAAAACGTACCTGAGATAACCTAACATCAAGCTGTCCATTGTTAGAATAAAATGTCGAAGGAAGCCTATTACAGGTACAAACAACTCTACCAGATGTACTGTATAAACGAGATATCTGAAGATGAATAAAAATTTCATTACTAAGAACAATCAGAAAACTCTCTACAATTTGTGTTATGGAGTTTTTGTTTCTTCATTATGAATATTCTTAACCAACTCAAGTAAAAATGCCTTATTTTGTTCAAGTCATATTTAGGTCTAAAACCACAGTAACTAATAATAAGCCTTGAAAATGGTAATTAAATAAGGTCATCAGCGACTTTAATTGTATGTAACATAACGAATTAAACCTTGTCAATTGTAAAGAAGACTAGCCCCAGGGGGTACTCAAGGTTTTTTGACTACAGGATGTGCCGCGGAACCTAATCCAAAATTTTAGCTTGCGGTGGTAGCAAGCCAATCAAAATTTTTGGAAATTTAGGGTAGCAATCAAAATTTTGTGAAATATAAGGGCAGCAATCCAAATTTTGTGAGATATAAGGGTAGCAATTCAAAATTTTTAAATATCTGAGTATAGCAATCCATTTTTACACAAACTGACTGATACAACCAAATTCTAAAATTTATTTCTGGATACAAACCTAACATTAATATAAATTATTTGCTGTAAGCAGTGGGTAGCAATCCAAATTTTTGAATAGCATTACGGTAGCAATCCAGAAAATACAGTAAGAAGTATACAATCCAAATCCAAAATTTTCAACTTGGCTGCACACCCCACCAAAAAATAACTGGGCATGTAGCATAGAAAATGGCAAAATTGTGCAAACTCAACAGCAGTGCATATTGGCACCCTTCAATGCGGAACAACAATGACAAAGACAATACATCATTCAGGTTGTTACTTTGTTAGTGATGGACTCGATTAATTTTTTGTAGCTGCAACAGTAACGCAAAATGCCAGCATCTGATAGTTTTTAAAATTTTATACTACAAGTACAAGTCTACAGAGTACAGTCCAGAGATTAGAGAAACTGATGAAATCCATGAAGTGTATGAAAAATACAAGAAAATAATTCATACTGGCCTAGAGAGTCGATTGACACATATTAACAATACCGATGAAAAATCTGAAAAGTAATTATGCGGAATATACCTGGATTTGGTTAAAATATCGCGACCCTCTGGAAACGGCATGACACAAATTTGACATCGTGCAGCCGGCTATGACGTCATTTCCTATTTCTGGCGCATACATACACTCGAAAAATTGTATTGTGTTTGTCCTAAAATTTTTCAATTTGATGAAAAATACTCATAAATTAATACAAAGTCTGTCAGTCCATTAACATTAAATAATTTTCTCAAAATCGCAACATACAAGTAGTTAATTAAAGTAGATGGCGCTAATATCTTGACAACTTGGCAAGATGGCGGACAACTTAAAAGGTGAGGGAGGTGCTAGGGGATGTTTGCTCATCCCTTGCTATGTTTTGCAAAATTTTGGAAAGATACATAGTCAGAATTAAACGTACTTAACATGTTATGTATGAAAATATATCAAACTGTATGCACGTATCCGAAGTATTACTATATTTCATTTATAAACTATTTCTAATAGTAATAAACAATGTCAATACGACAATAGTCAATAGTCAATATGCACGTTTAAATTAATATACATACTGTACTATTTAATGTACGGGTTGTCATGTATCCGGGACTAGATAGGCAATTCTTGTTGTCATTCTAATGTGTCATGTCAACTAAAACAATTACAGTGAGTCTTCATTTATGGCTTATCATGTAGGTTTAACCATTCAAGAAATCGACACAAATATGCTTTTTGAAAAGTACACCATAGATGAGATAAGAAACATTGAGAAGAGAACAAGGTCAGATATTGAAAGAAAAAAAGAGGATCTTAGGCAAATGGTTGGGTATGTTTCACTTGGATTATTCATTAGTTCTCATATATATCATTTGTATAATGTTTAATATATATTTAAGAGTCACACTCACTGTTGAACAAAACGTACATGCTATATGGACTCTTTCCTATAGAGTCACAAATTATTAATTACTGAACTCAGGGGCAATATTCTGTTATGATCAACAATTGCATACATAGTCAGTACGATGCAATGTATTATCACAATTACCCTATGGCTATGATTACAAAGAGTTTTCAAGTCAATGTCATATTTTTTTCTTGTGTAAATATAGTATTAATCTTAAGTAGACTTAGCTCTGAATTCTATATTTTTATTTCAGTGAAAGGTACCGAGATCTCATAGAAGCAGCAGATACTATTACAGCTATGAAAACCAGTGCTGAAAACGTAAGCATAAATATGCTGTCATATTTCCTGTCAAAAGTTGTAAGATGTTTACAAGTTTGATCAACAACTGATTCTCGAAGAACAGTGCATAGGACCCTCTTAGTTGCAAATTCAAGTATTCTACCCGAGGAGAGGACTGAGAGACAAACACTTCAAACGCTACATACTTTATTCCCAGAAAAAAAATTTAGAAAAGACTTTGTGCCAAGTTATATACTGTGTTCTCACTGATTGTAATAATAACACTTTTTCCACAAGTATACTACTGACATTGTATAGTATGAAATGTTACTCTGACCTCAAGTGGTCAAAAATGACCTCAAGTGGTCAAAAAAGGTTGCACTGAAATGTATACAGCTTTTTGAAAAATGAAAGAGCATTGCTCACTCCTAATGCAATTGTAATTTCTTTCAAAAAGAAACTATTATCAAGAATTGAGCAGTGTTGCACCAGTGCAAACGGCTTTGTACATCAAAACATAAAACACTGCTTCTGCTGTAGTTGAAATGTAGATTCTTCAATATAGTGTACTACAGCTTTTGAAATATTACAAAGCAGATTGAATCGATAATCAAAGATAATGTTGTTTTTTAAAAAACTTAAGGATGTTTATTAATGTTGCTATCATGTGTCAAAAGAGTTTGTAATTGTAGCATTGATTTTTATCATTTTATGTTATTTTGCAGGTTTTGAAATCTTTATCGACAATACAAAACAGGTGTCATGAACTGAAGCAGACACACATGGTGAAAGGTGTCTGCGGGACTTCGAGCTCACAGAAGCTGACTCAAAGGTAGGGTTAGTCTTTTCACAGACATCATGTCTTACAAAGTGTAAAGTGTTGAAATTAATGACATCACTGTCAGATATGTATACGGATAGTGCAAAATATATAAACTTAATTTGGCAGTATTTATTTACTGCATGACCGAAGAAAACTATATATAACACTTTTTAACAAAACAGCAGAATTCTCTAGGGTCTAAGCTAAGGGAAGATATACAGGTTCATTCAGTCAGCATGGGAAATATGTTAAAAGCAATAATAAGCCAATGAACATGCACCCAACTGTTCCGCCTTTTAATTCTTCCATGCTGTAAAAGCACGTTGGTGAATTTTTGTTTCTGTTTTATGTTTTAAAACAAACTTGGGAATTTTTGATTTGTGCCAGCAAATAAATTATTGAAATCAAAAATAGAAAATACTTTCAAGTAAATGATTGAATTGTTTGTTAAATATTGTGTACTATTTACTGAAATTTCTATAGGAAACAAGATGAGTCGGAATTCTATGGTGTGGTGTCACAGATTAAATTACTCCTTGACATGCCAGAAAAGGTAAGCACAACAACTCAGAATTGATGTTTGAAATCACTTCTGTTTGTTTAACTTGAGAGTTACCAATTCCACGCAGTAAACAAGAAATCCAAATGTTTATAAAAGAAGTTATTTGATATTATATATGTGGAGATAAATGTTTTTGAACTTATATTGGTGATAATGCTCGTAACGTTTTGGCCATTTTTTATTATCATGTAATGATCTCTTCAAAGTTTTTGCGTAACTTGTATCTTCCTTCTGTCCACTACCCATTTAATATTGTAAAAACTGCTCAGAAACCAGCTGTTGACACTTTTGTGTCTGACAGAAAAAATTAATGTTTAATCTCAAAACTAAAATAATTTTTCAATTATCATAGTTTCTTGTATTTCAGATATGGAGTGCTATAGATAACTCCCAGTATTTGAGGGCCACGCAACTTTATATGCTATCACATTATATCTTCACTAATCTTGAAGCAGGACGACACATTTCGGCTGACATTCCTTCTTCTTTTCCTGTTATTACTAGGCAGTGGGCGACTATCTCTCATTTCAAGTTAACAATTTTACAGGTAAGATATTATAGATAAAGGCTGCTCATTCAACATTGATTTCAAGGGGACCTAAAATTTAGTGTAACTCTCTAAAGTTTAAACCATTTTCTACCTGTCTGCATTTGCATCTACAACTTTACACACTCACAGTCTTACCCTTATTCTTGAAAAAGGAGGTGGTTTAGAAACTCTAGTTAAAATAATAATTTTTTTGCCTATATTTTTCACTCATCAGTATGATATGATCAATAGAGCTAGACAGAGAATTAGAATTGACTTCAGGCAATTAGAGTGTGCAACAAAATTCTAGTAGTATTGTAGTAGCAACGAGGATGTTTGGAACTGTTATAGTCTTGTCTTAAGTCTCTCAAAATTGGGCTTGAAGCTTGTTTAATTTAGTTTTAAACATTACCTCCAGGTGTCCACTGGTTTCTGAAACTTTCTGAGCAAAGAATGTTTTCTCAGTGATGTGTGCACATGTCAAATATTTATTAACTGTCTTTTAGGGCTGCAGAAATTTGTTGAAGAAAGAAACAGCGGATGATCAGGTACTGCCTCTTTGTTTGTATATGAAGTTGAAATCATCTAATATTAATTGTTAGTACACGTTTAAAGTGAGATGTAGTGTCAAACAAAAACTCGTCAAACGCTGATTACATGCAGCAAATAGATAAGAGGGTAGTTTGATGCATGTTCTCCAGCATTTAAAGGTACATTATTTGCTGACAAGAAAAGGGAAAAATGGCATGCAACATGCTGATAAAAAATATTGAATATTTTGCCTTTTTTGAACAGGCTGTGGCTGACTCCTTATGTTCCATTATGTTACTTGATGAATGCAATCCACGACAAGTGTATACAGAATTCTTGTTGGCAAGAACGGTAAGAAAATAATACTTTTCACTTACATATATACACTCATGCACACAATCTGGTTGATAAATACCGCCCACCCTTCCACTTTGTAACACATTTCCAGTATACCCCATGTTTTACCAACTGTGCAGAAGGCATATCGTAAACAGTGACATTTTGCTGATTTGGCAGTATTTTGAAGTTTCTCACAGATAGGCTGAGATAACCGGTATTTATGCTGTTGCCACAAAGTGAAAACATACCCTAAGTGTTATGAGCTTTTCTTTTTTTCAGAATGCAGTTCAGGCGTTGTTTCAGCATAGCAAACACACTGCTAGTATAAAGAGTCAGATATGTCAGCTGGTTCAGTTGGTTTTGACAACAATTCTACAGATTCATTCTCTGTTCAGCAATTCAGAAGATGGCAGTTTAGTTTTTAAAACACTAGATAGAGTAACTAGTATTTCAACAGGTATGTCTGATCAGCCGATTATCGACCACAAGATTTATGATTAGATTTTATACCTGTGTTGCATTATTAATATTATTTGTTACATGACTATATTTAGCAAAAAAAAAAGAAATTAATCACAATTTTAAGGCTTTCTACTGTTTTTTACAGTTAGTCAGGTATTTCCTGAAGGATCCCCAAGTCTGAAATATTTGTCAACGATATTTCAGGGGTATAGCCCAAAGCTGCATTCTCCTGCCACACACGTTACTCAAGAGGTTCTTGTAGAAAGCTCTCTAGAATGGCTGGATACGTAAGTATAGCTCAATTTGTATTTCAGTTGAAATTTGCATGAAAATTTGGTAAGATATAGATGTCTTGCAAATTACAATGTTATTATTATAACCTTTAAATTTAATTTTAGATGTCAAAAGAATTTCAATTCTGGTATGACAAGACTTTTGAGTTACATTGTTTCTATAAAAGGATTAGCTGCCATTAGGGATGCATTGTGGGATTTGCTGGCACAGGTATAAAACTTGGTGAATCTTATAGTTGAAAAATGTGATTTAGTTTATATCTATGCTACATTTGTATCTTCATTTAAATCGATATTAATACCCTAACAGTCCACCTCTTATAATTAACTTCAATTTCTGTCAAATTAAGGCTCTTCAATTACCGATTGAATGATGTTAGATTGAAAATTTTATCACACACACAAATTAAGAATGTTTTCAAAAATGTGCTAAAAAATCTGGCATATTGTTAGGTTCCATACCATTCAAGTTGATATATTTGTTCTTTTTTTGTATTGTTTGTTCTTTTTGCAGTGAACAAGAAAAAGTTGATAAAATGTGCTAGCTAGGTTCACTTTATATACTTCACAGATGACAGCTGATTTTTCGGATAAGGTTCTAATTGGTGTAGTATTCTGTAATTTCAGGATACTCGATTGGAGTCCTGGGCAGCTGTTTGTAAGCAAGTACTTCAGAAACCAATTTCTGTCTGGGAAGATTTTGTCAGACCATTGTTTCTGCAAAGAACTAAGGTTTGTGTTATACACTATGGCGGCTTTATACACAACTATGAATAGAAGAGGGCAGGGAATATGTACATGCAAAGCATTCACTGAGATGGATGATCAATTTAAATCTATTAATTCCACAAAGTATGAAGTTGAAATGACATTTATATATCATGAACAAGTGCGACCTGCATTTTGAAATTTTTATTGGACTGTGGTATATGAGCATATTCAACAGCACTACATAAAACCAGCAAGATTAAACTGATCCTAACAAAAATGCCTTCAGACCGCTATATACTTATTTCATTCTTGTTAATGAAGTAATTTTCGCAATAATTTTATAGTTTTCAAAAAAAGTTGATGTTCTTCAAAATTCATTATGTGATAGTGAAGAGAGCAGCATAAGTTAGTTAATTTGCAATATTCAAACAGATGATTGCAGTAACCTGAAGAATTTGTTAACTTTAACATAATTATATTATTTTTTCTTGTAGGAGATAATGCAGTCTCAGTTTGATAATACATTGGAATCATGTCAGCATCATATCAAGAGAATCCTGCATGATTTAGGCAATGATAAGTATGTTAATTCTTGTCAGAGGCACATGTCGGGCAATTATGTCTTTTAAACTGCAATCAACTAATCATGTAGAGTAAAGGGAGTAAAAGGGGAATTATAACCATGGATCAGGAAGTGATAATTTTGATGCATTTACTAAAATTGGAAGTTGCCGCATGGAAAGCAGAATAAAAGTTGTTACTTGTAAGGAGTCACAGTGGCCCAGGTGGGAGGTGCCGGACTGCAAATCAAAAGGTTGCATTTGTCATTAGTGATTGTGTCCCTAAGCAAGACATTTAATCCCCGTTAGCTTCTCTCCACCCAGGTGTAAAAATGAGTACCAGTATTTATACATTGGGAAGTAACCTGCAGTAGACTAGCATCCTATCCAGGCAGAGTATATTCTCAGTCTCTTAATGCTTCTGAAACCCGAATAAGCCTGATGGGCCAAATATGGACAGATTTACTTACTTTTATTCTATATCTTGTTGCCCGGCCTGTTGTCAACCTCCCAAATCATTAAAATGTTTGACTGAATATAAGCTAGATAGCCATTACAATAAATAAACATGTTTCATATAATCCTAGTGTTAAAGTACTCCTTGAGTGACAGATGTAGGGGTGAATCAGTTTTTTACCTTGATCACTTGATCACTTATTCTTGACAAAGGAGGTGGTTTGAAAACTCTAGAGTGATATTATCAAACAAATATTTATGAAAAGATCCACCCAACGTCGGACAGTCATGAGAAAGCCTGAAAAATCAACACTTTTCCGTACTGCTTTTTGGCAGCCCTGTTTTTTTAACAATAACAGTTCACATTTAATGTAAATTTAATTTGTTCTTTATTACAGACCTTCCTCTGTCAACAGAGATTTAGCTGCTTTTGTATGGACTGAGAGTCCCAGTGATGTCCCCGCTAATGCTGCATGGATATCGGCTACTAGTAAAACTCTGGCTGATGGCGGAGGCTTGATGATGAAAGCAAAAGCATATACCCCAGCTGTTCAAAGGTTACTTCTGTTGTTAATATATGTTGAGTTTCTCTAAATAGTGGTGTTTTGCAAAAAGCTATAAGTAGTAAGTGGGATAACAATAGAGTGATACAGATACAGAATAGTATGTTGGTAACAGAGTCTCTAGCTGCTTGGATCTTTTGCATTCAGTAGAAATTGACTGGTTCCTCATGTTTTCCTGGATGTATTTTCGTATTAAGAACTTTTCTTGCCAAGAATTTAAAGTACTGTTTGGTTTTAAAACAGCTGTATTTTGATTTGTAGCCTTTCAAGAAATTTAGATAGCAAAATAAAAAGTCTTCTTGATGACACTAACATGTACGTTTTTACATGGGAAGATAATACTAAGCGCGGTCCATTTGATAAATCAGCCGATAATGAAAAAATTCATGAATACTTGCTGTCATCTTGTCAAGATTCCATTCACAGGTATGTCTTATGACATATGTAATTTTAGTAAATATAGCATTGTTTTTCGCTAGACACATAAGCGTGCTTAATTTCTATAATGTAAATGCGAGGTCATGTAAATGAGCACGCTTGTTGCAAAACATTTTAACCAGGCATTAATAATAATGATATATACAGAACTAAATATATGCACATGTTAATGATGGATATCCTGTTCAGAAGGTCGCAAGGTCATTTCATATTGTGCTACAGTAAAAAACTAATTTTAATGCATGTACAGGTAGGGGTGTGGACGGTAAGTGTGTTTTCGAGTTAACTATCAGTATTTAAGTGCACTTTTCTGTGTGGATGGGGTTTCAGATATTAAAAAGATAATTTTTTTTGGCAAATTATTTTAGGGGAATAGTAGGGGAAAAGTTCCTAGAATTTTACTATGGGTTACATTGAAGTGCATCATGATTTATTATACTGTCCCAACTGTGCATTTATTTAATAAATGATGCTTTTTACATGACACTGCAGAAACTACAGGGTTGATGTGCTAGTTGTCTGTTCTTCCTCAACTTTAGGTCGAGTGCACTACAATGTGATATTTAAAGAGGATCTTCTTCTATTGTAGGCTTTTAACATTTGTTAGAAAGAAACTGCAGGAACATAAAGATTTACTGAGTGATCTGAAAACAAAAGACAGGACTACAGTCCTTGACAGGTGCTGTAAATATTATCATTGTCCTTTTTAATTAGTTGATGTAAAAAAATAGTTGTACTTGAAAATGATTAGGATTATTTTTACTGTCTCTTTAGACTTTATCAATTAGTTTGATACTTTTATGTAAATAGCTGTATACACACACACACACACACATTTTACCTCCATAATTAAACTTACCTAGCTGTGATACCAACATAAATCTAATACCAACCTTTTGTTTTTAAATAATTTCATATAATCTAATATTAGACATTTAAATGGCCTTTGACCTTATAGTTATAATAGGCACCATGCTCAAGTGTAATACCTTGTTCAGTAACTAATTAATATTTGCATGTCTGTCACATTTTTAGGGTTCTGCTTCTTGGACGACTATGCTTAGCCTTGACAGAATTGAGTCCGCACCTGCAGCAATGCATGATGGACAAATCTGAAAAAGATAAACCAGACACACAGAGGTACCATCTTTGAACTATAAAATTTTGCACAAGCATTAATAGATGTCTTTCTAAAATGCCCTCTCAAAACAAACAGATCCTTTTCTTTGAAATATTTAATAATATGGAGTGCCCGCACACTTTTTTGTAAAAAAATCGAGTTTAGTCGAACTATTATGAAATGGAAATTAGCAAGAAGTTGATGGTTGAACTATTCATGCGGTAGACCTAACAGAAATTATTATATACTATTATGATTTTTTATCCTTTTTTACCCAGTACTACTTGTGAGTAGAGTTCTAAAATTTGGCTTTCCCAAAAAACTTGGTAGCTAAATGGAAAGAAGACAGTTTTGTTAGTCAGAACATGTTGAATGCATGGACAAAGTAGTTTTTATATTGGTGTAATAACTTTACTCAAAAAAGCAGTACCCATCCTTTTGTAATTTTATGATTCTTTATTTGTAAATATATTAAATGTATAAGTAATGCATTTACTGCATTATTTTGTACAGTACAAATCATTTACACTATGTAAACATTACAAATGAAAGTCAGTATCTGTGAAATTCTTGAGACTGAATTAAAGTCCATACACATCGTGTCTGAGACAGTTTTACCGAGTCATCTCATCAAGTTGTTATCTGCAGGTTTTTAAAGAGACAATCGCTATCACGAATATCTTCCAAACAGGCCGTACAGTTGAAAAGCCAAGAATGGGATTTATTAAAATTAGAACTACGAACTTGCAGTCAGCTTGCCTTTGATATCTGGTGCCACACAACTAGTGAACACCTTGTAAAAGGATTTTGTGATTCTCTGCGTGATGTTAGTGGAAAGAGTAAACTAACAAATGCAACTGTAAGTAAAGTGTTACTTCTAAGTATTGTTGTAAAAATTGCTTCAAGTAATGCAAATTATTATCACATGTAGCACTGACTTTTTAGTTTTCTATTGTTTTTCCATGATACTGGACAAACATTAGAAAAGTAACAAACCATGGAAACAGCCATTGTTTGACTTTTTGCTATTTGTCTCGGTCATTAATTGCAAGCACTTTAATTATTTATATTGTTTATGAAACATGACAAAACAATTTGTGTGTTTGCGTTTATTGTTTTTAATTTATCTATCAAGTGAAATAAATATGGCTATCTATTTTGACAAGTGTTACTTATTTATAACAGTGTTCTCTTCTATTCAGTTGAATTCCATTTCAAATTTAAATTATTGTAAATGAATGATAAGTTGTCAAAAACGGCTTCCATGCTGAATTTTTTATTTTTTGTCATTCTGGTGTTTGCTTCGAGTTCAACAGAGCTGATCTGAGAACATAATTACTAACCAAACTAGATGTTATTTGTTTAGAGATGGGATGATATAGAAATTGAGGAAGAAACAGAGAAAGGTGAGAAAATTAGGTCAACCATACGAGTACCTTGTCAGCCATCCTGGTATGTCACTACAATGCTGTATGGCATGTGCGAAGAGATAAATCGCATTGGAGGACATTCAGTCAGCAGGTATGACAGTGGTCTTCTCCTGAATCCAGTAAAATTCATGGCAGGTGTGATACAAATCATTTGTGTGAATAGACTGTTGATGATTATGTTTGTGGATTCAGTGCCCATGCCCTTGGGACAGTCATGTTCTATCATAATTCAACAGTTTTCTACAAAGATTACTGATCAGAAACTCAAGCCATTATGCTATGCATTTTTCAGTTCACTTTGTAGGGTAGTGATGCTGGTAAGCTAATCAAATTCTGTAAATAAATCTTCAATTCATCTCCTGTATTTTGATCTATCATTCATATTTTGCTGTAGGAAATAAGAAATTCCGTTCATTTTATCTGCTGAACCTAACTTTGGGTATCACAGACATTCATTCATCATGTCATTTTGTGTTAATTTTGTAGAATAGTATTACAAAATTTAGTTCAAGAAACAACAGACAGTATAGTGCATGGTTACAGAAGTCTGCTGGATTCTACAAAGGATTCCTCTCACCATAGTAAACGTCGCTATAAACTTGCACAGTCAAGAGCATTACAACTCCTGTTTGATTTGAAATTTCTGTCCAGTTTACTAGGAAAGAAAGAAGACTCAAAAGTATGTTGGAGATAGTGTAATTCTGCATTTTGAGTATTGAAAAAGGAGATTTTGTTGTGTTTGAAATTTATGTTTACTTATAAATCAGAAGATGGGTGTTTTCAAGTCCTAATACTAAAAGTCCTCTGTGTAATCTTCTAATTGGTTAGTATTGAGAAACATGAGAGAATCCTAGCATCCAAAGTAACCGCAGCTAAATATCTGTTTTATGTAAAACTGTGAAATAAATTTAATAAACAAAATATCCAAGAAACTTGTAAATAAAAGTTTTCAGTTTTTAGTAGTTATGGATTTATCTGTAGAGCTAGAAAAAAACAAGCATGTTTGCCTTTGTGTCAGCTCTAGATTTAGACTTATAATGAACAATAAGATGAGAAACAAAAGGGATTTCCCTTAGTTAGTGAGAAGTGTGAACATAGGTGAGAAATGGAAATATAACAAGCTTCTAATTCTATTCTTGTAATGTTAAGGAAAACTTTATATTCAATGAAATGCATTTTTATGTCAAACTAAAACAGTGGAGCTTCTGTTGCCTCCTTCTGAGTGGTTACAACACATGTTTTTTTTTCATGTTCAGGATAATAAAAAGTTAAATGCTCAAGTTCAGAAAGTAACAGAGGAGTTAGAAAGCTGTGTTGATCCATTCGATTTGGATGTATTTACACCACATATAGAGAAATTTCTTATCCGACAAATTCAGAGATGCTCAGTAAGCTATTTTTCATTATGAATGTTCTATCAATTAATCACTGAATATTGAACTGTATTCACATATTAAAATATTCACTAATTTAATTATATGTTTTATTATGACTTCCTTGCCCTTGCTTATGTAAGCATATTTAAGTGTTTTCATTGTAAAAGGTGAGACTTCAAATTTTTTATATACTGTTACATGTTCTGTTATGTAATATATTTCATTTTTTCCCGTGTATTTTGTGAACTTTCATTTATTTTACCGATTTCAGGTTCTGTTTGGTGCTTTAACAAGCCTTGACAGACATAGTGTGTATTCTGGTACACGGCCATCTCAGAGTGGACATCAGGAACAACATAATGTTTTACCATTGACTACAAGTCAAACACGATTCCCTCTTTTGCCTGTGAGTTCACAAACACAGCACTCACGGCTAGAGACCTTCATACAAGCTCAAAAGGTTAGTGTTTTGCTTACAGGTTGCTCTAATAAACCAGGAACAATAAGTGGGATTTTACATAAAAGTACTTACACCAAATCAAGTTAGATAGCTCTTTCATACAAAAAATTGATGAGTTTATATTGCACTTAAAAAAAACATTTGCAGAATGAAGTTCATTGAAATATTTTATCCCTTACCCTATGTGAAACACTAAACTTTCTCTAAAATTCTTACACTTACAAACTCAAAATCATTACGTAGTTTGGGTTATATATAACTCCTTATGCTTACCTATTATCAAGATTTACCTTGGCTTATGTTATACACAAGATATTATAATTTTTTTGCTCCTCTGGTCACAGACAGAATTCAACCTTTGAATATTTTCATTCTTAAATCTTCAAAAACAGTGCAGAAAGTAATAAAATTGATTTGTTTGCTGGTTAAAATAAAAAGGCAACTTGTTTAAAGCCTGATGTGAGTTGAAAAAGAAGTTCCTCTGAACCGTACTGATAGTTTATGAGCTGCTGCATTCATTGTTCTTTTTACTGAAATTTCTATACCTCAAATGCCTTTATGATATATGATATTTTAACGGATTATCAGTAAAATCCTAGTACTTTCATTGGTAAGCCATAATGGTTAACCTTCAAGTATTCCATGCATTGAAAATATCAGTTTCTCTTCAAAAAATCATTTTATTTATTAAGTGATAAAATTACGTTATTTACATTTTCCAAATTTTGCAGCAGAATAAGTACAATTTATGTATAAAAGAAATTATTTTACATTATTGGTTGTATAGCCCACAAATCCCCCTAGTGGCATCCACCGGGGGGGGGGTACTCAAGGTTTTTTGACTACAGGGATGTGCCGCGGAACCCAATCCAAAATTTTAGCTTGTGGTAGC
>JAOXYB010036828.1:2760-13680 GCA_028565635.1 Phoronis ovalis | reverse complement strand
AAATATATCTACAATTGACAACTAGTCTATATTTTATGTGTTACAATATTTTGTTTTCCATGTCCTTTTAAGTGCATTCATCAAAATGCTACGTTTTAACGTTTGCCATTAGCAAAGAATAAAGGGATTGTTAGTCTCAAGTAGTTCTCTACGATTAAAATACTTGTACACACTGTAATCTGCAACACAATTAGCTCTTAAGATGTTGGTAAATAGTCGCACACCTACCAACAACGTTAACGTTTAGACGCCTGATACACCATTGTTTGTATGGTATAAGGATTGTTGGGTTGTGTATACATCGAGCAATAAGTAGGGCAAGCTTTGTTTCTGATCCCATGATCGTAACGCATCAGAAGTTTGGAGATTTAATATGTATATATAACAGGAAAACATAATTCACTTGTAAATGAAACGATTGCAAAGGCCAAAATGAAGAGTAGACAGAGTAGTGTAGACAGCACCAGCAAAGAAAAATATTTTTTAAAACAATAATTGACATTTTATCGTTACAGTGTACATAGCAGTGGCTAATTCTGAAACTGGCGTAACATGTCTGCCATATTGCTAATTAGAAAATAATATAGCGACAACGCGAAAACCCGGTGTGAAAATATCTTTTAATAAATACTCAAAAGACTACAAGCATAACAATTAGGCGCGTATTTAGATCTATGTGATGAGTAAAATCGCTATTAGTGAGTTTAAGGTTACGGATACTAGGATAAATATTTTGAATGAATATACCTTGTTAACCGCTAATTCGATTTCAAAATTCTTAGTATGCTTGTATTAAAGCGCTGTTTAATAATATAAATGGCTTTACAGATATTATTGGAGGTTACGATTAAGGAACCCGAACCCAGTGTGAACCTCCTATCGTTTGTTACTTTAGGCTGCGGTCCCACTCATGAGTATCGTACATAAACCAGAAGGTCTGCAAACATTCATAAAAAAAGGTAACACATGACAATTACTTTTAGAACACGTTATAGCAGAAATTTTCAGTATTTGCATTAATAGTTAGTGACAACAAAATGTCATATATGCAGAATTTGCACATTAGACAAAAATATGTATAATCCCAAAAAAAATAATTTAATTTTAAAACCTGCTCGAAAGTGGATTCCACAGCTATCCGGTTTATTAGCTACCCAGTTGAGTATGTGGATGGTTTAATAAAATTATTTGACCAGTATCAAGTTGTGTTTCTCCTTAGGTTTGAATAAAGGAAATGTTCCATAATTTCGGGGAAAATAGAGCATATAATCCAAAATAGTATAAAACAAATACATTTCAACCAGTATAATATTAGAAAGTCGGGTCTAATATATTATTAAGAGATGCGCGTTAATTTAAAAAAAATACGAAAGTAAGAGAAATAGAATTACCACGATCTAAATTAAAACTGTAGAATTGTTTTTCCATTTTTATATGTCTAGTTAGAATTGAATTTCTATCTTTTTGTCTGTCAAGTTCTGTCCTCGTGGCAATAAATATTTGTACAAAGTGATCGAGGATACGTATAAACGGAGTACATTTATTCCATGTCAAAGGACCGTGTATTCAGCAGGCAACTTTACTCACACCACAGTGTGGTCATTCATTACGGACACTGCCTAAACGCTCATACAGTTTTTCACTGAATAATAAAGTTATTTAAACTTTCAGTACTGATCACACTTAATGCATTTAAGAAACATTCAAAATCAAACTTTTTGACAACAATTATTTCATGCTTTCAATTTCTATAAATTACAATGCAAATTTCAATTAACAGGATATAAGGATATAAATATATTTATTTTACTAAGCTGAGTAAAACTTAAAATAACTCATGAGTATTTTCATTGGGACCGCGCCCGACTGTTACAAATTAAACGGCCCTTTTATACAACTGTATTGATAATTTCTTTTTTTTTAATTGGACGGACTGTTCCGGTATGTGCTTCTGCAAGTGTCGTACCTGGTAACTCTGCGGAAATCTTAAGGTGTCGAGATACATTCAAGTGCACATATAATTTCAGCCTATGCTTCAATAATTAAAAAAGAAGAGATAATCACCAAACAGTACATACTTTTAAAAAAGGTAATACCTAAACTTTTTATCAGCCGCTTTTGGCAGAAAATGTGCTTTTAAAAAATTAAGTTTCAAATGATAAAAGCCAAAATCTCTTCCATTACTATAATTAAATTTACACAAACAAGCTTCACACACACACACACACACACACACACTATTATATTCAAAAAACACATTTTTCCCGAAATGGCCGCTTAGCAGATCATGAAAGTTAAGTTAAAAAAATATAAAATCCTTCCACCAACATAATCAAAAATGTTCACAAACAAGCCTCACATACACAATATTATTTGAAAAACCTTTTCCAAAAATGACCGCTTAGCAGAACATGAACATTGTTTCAATCTTTGGATTTTAGTAAAGTTTAAATTTTCCAAACATGACTATCTCTTCTTTTTGATTGAGTATGAAAATTAGAGCAGGAAGTTATAGTCAAATAGCAGTGTGACAATATATTTCGAAACCTTAGCTTCTCTGGGTTTCCGATTTTCTACTTTTCGATATGGGATATATATGTGAAACACGATAGAAATTTTAATATTGATTACACAAATAGCTGGAAGACAAAAAAAGGAAATTTTCGTAGCCGTCAAATAAATAGTTTTACAAGATACATATACTTTTACTATGTTACCTTTTCATTTTGAAGTGAAAATTTGACCTGAAGTTTATAGATGGAATAAGTTGTTCTCAACGGTACTCACTGTCTTAATTGTTAGTTTAGTGCAGTATGCGAACAAAAATCAAAGGTTACTAGTGAGTGCAACTGTTTTATTACAACCTGCAACGAACAGAACTTTATTTTGACACGTGATATATCTATACAATGACGGAACTTTTGGTATTGGTGTATTTGGTTAAGCCGCGGATTGGTTAAACGATAAGTAGCTGGACTTAATATTTAGCAATTCCGGTGCATATATACGTGTTATAAAACAGTACTTTAATTATACCTGAAAATATACGCAACTCGGAGCAGCCCCAGATTAAATATTCAAATCATGGATATTGGCGTAAACAATTATTGAGTGTAGATTTCGCGTGCATTTCGGGTTTTGTGCGATAAGTACAAAGAAATCCTAAATAAATTAATATACAAAATGAAGGGCAAATATAAACAGAGATGTCCCCTGTTTGGACTTTGTGGTACCTAAAATTGGACGTTATTTTGCTGTGTCACCAAATCAGTAACTCAGTTGCACGTCTCCACAACCAGGTGTTGTCCGTACTTAGCTTCATCGTTTTAAAAAGTACGTAAATCATCACTTATATGACCCATTCTTTATACACAAATAACCGCATATCTTTGGTGACAAATGGGAATGCCTCCCACGTATAAAAATTGCACCTTTGCCAATTTTGTTCTAATTAAAGTACAATAGCAATTAGATTAAATATGGGTCAGTGTCAGTGTTACACCCAGTGCATTGTAATTTGTTCAAACGCATGGTGTGTCCTGGTGACGGGAAAGCAAAAGTGATGTGATGATTGACAGTATGTCAGATGCACGGATTGAAATCAGGGACTCACCTTCTATTTTTAGCACTTTTCTCCAATGTTACTCACAGTTTGTAGGCTTTATGCCTCATATAGTTTTATGCCTTTTTGATTTCATTGAATCAGAAACGTTACGGAGAGGTTACGATGACTTTGCAGGATGCCAGTTTCCTCGGCAAAAAAATTAAGAGCATCATTAAGTGCTCTATGTTGCTTCATTAAAACAGCTATTCACATACCTTCAATGAATTTGTCTGGATTGATTTAGCTAGATTTTAGAATAAATAATGCTACGGTTACGGACTCCATACTGACACGTCGTACAAAGGAAAAAAAAGATGAACGTCAAATTGGCGGGTGGGGAATAAGGGTGCAGAGCTGATGCATACATACAGTACGGTTTGGGCTTCGTGACTTTTACGTACTACAGAATGCACTTAACCCACATCTCTTAACTACAAATAATTGTATGTTAAAAAAAACAACCCGGAAAAACATTTACTGCAGCAAAACTGGGTCACTGTGTTTTTGCAGTGTCATGAATTTGTCGCAATATCCACAATTTGTTAATCCAGTCAACGTTGAAACATTCGCTGATTTCATCATGACACGTAATATTTCTGCATAGTCACGGCGTCGCCCTTGTTTTTACGAAATTTTCGTAACTGGTACTTATTTTGGGTGTTTTTGTTTTTTAAACATTTTAAAAAAATACTCCCCTAGAAATGCCCAGCCCAAGTGAGTAGCAAACCGATTCTTAAGCCATTACCTCATGACTGGTCACATAGTATCAGCCATACATTGCATGCCCTGGAGATTTTCTTGCTACCTTTTGCTTCCGAAAACACTTGCTCAGGAATGTGAACTATGTTGTGAGTAAAATCCTTTCGTAAAAGCCGGAACTCAATTAAAAGTTTAGCTGCGACAGTACAACCTTCTTACCGACAGTACAACCCTCTTACCGACAGTACAACCTTCTTACCGACAGTACAACCTTCTTACCGACAGTACAACCTTCTTACAGTTTACGATGTTCAGGACGTGCAACTGACCTATCCGTCAATTATTTATTTTCTTACATAGTGAAATATTAAGTCAATTTCACTAAATTAATAGTTGATTTTAAAATTCTCTTCAACTTCTATTGATGGCGCTAGAATAAACTTTCTCTTAAATAATTTTATTAAGAATTTTTTAAAAGTTTTTCTGATAGTTTCAGTATAAATTTCTACATTATATGTGGGATCATAAAATCTTTTAGTTTCTAGCCACGTAGGAAGTCTTTACGACATGTGTAAATATGTATCGAAGAAAAAAAAAAGTGTTCAATCAGTCGGATTATCACTTTGTCGTCTATCTACAATAAATAACAAAAGTGACACGCGCATAAAGTGTCATAAAAGCAATCACGTTACCGAGACGTCATAAGCGGGAACCCTCAACTAGCTAAAAACAGGTAATTATGGCATCATCCTTGCACTTTTCTAATTAAATTCCCAAAACTAAATAAATAAAAATCCGGTAAAAGTTATACATCAAGTGGGTGTAAATTATATAAAAATAATTACAATTCAGTGGTAAATTTAGAATTAATTAGTCACAAATTATAAAAATTAATTGTAGCTTGGTGATGTATAGTTGGGGGAGAGAAGCAGGATGTTTAGGTTTGTCTTCACCTAGACTAATAATCTATAAATCTGCTCCAACCATTACTGAAGCCATTAATTTCCTATTGTTTTAAAAAATGACCATTTTATACGTCATCCTGTGGTTAGATAAGCCAATGCAACCAAATATATGTCAGTTCGAAAATAAAAAAAAACGCACCACAAGTATACACGTATATACACACTTTGATTAGAAAATCCATTAAAAAGTTTTTAAAACAATTGTCAATTAATTCGTACACATGTCATGCTTGTACTGGCAATTACAATTAACACAATTAAAATTACCTATGCATAAAATTTCCGTGTTCTTGTTTACGATAACCGATTAGTTATAGATGGCATTTTAAACTGGCAGCAGTTTCTGGCATACTGCACGTACGCCAGCATCATTGCATTCTTTAGTTTAAAAGATACAGGTTTTAAAGAATTTTTTTATTAAGAGTAGGCTACATGTGAAAGAAATTATTACAGGATGCATTCGTGGCCCGAATTAAACGTAGGTCATGAGCTACTTTGCACGATTGTACTAGCAGCATAAATGCTCGATATCTCATGCAGCCTTAGCAGGCCTATGCAAACTAATTTCATGCAGCCTTAGCAGGCCTATGCAAACTAATAAAATAAAACGAAAATTTGCCTTCTAATTCAGAAATATGCTCATGGAATAGCAAATAGCTATAAACAGCAATAAAATTTTGCTTGTCTTGTATAACTACCGGATGCTTTTGTTTCCTTATGAGCTGAAGTAATTAAACCGGTAGTTTATTTAAGTGATATACTTTTTCAAGGATTATTAGTTATATTCTTCTGACATCTATCTAATTAAGCTGCATATTGTAGTCGTTAATGGGCTCATATCTTAAACTAATTAATGCTGAAACCTCTTATCATTGTTTCCTTTTTTAAATACAACCATATGAATGCTTGCGAATTCAAGAAAATGTAAACAATGAACGCATGATTAAGTTTTGATTTCCTTATTAATATCTTTGAAGTATAAATTTTAATATAAGGTACATAGTTAAACATATGGATATTATTTTATCTAATGGTGTATTAATTTAAAACTGTTTTTCATAGTTACAGAAATAAACATTTATATATGGCGCGATAAAAATCGCCTACAGATTTGGCCAACGCCCAGGTATGGTAACCAGACGGCCACTACACGCGTTACAGTTCCAAATATTAAGACTCCGTAACAAATACAAACCTTTACCAGCAAACTTAATTATGATGACTCACTCATTAGCGCTGGATGCGGGTCCTGGATAAGGAAACATAGATCAATTCCTATTTCCTTATTTGAACGTGGGTCTCGAATAAGAAAAAGGGACCGTTTCTTATTCCTTATTCAAGCGAGGGTCTCTCAAATCAGGTGTCGGACTAAAGGTGTGTGTCGAAGAAACAGTAGATGCAACATTTTAACTGCGGTAGCCAACTTTTTTTTGTAAATATGGAGGAGTCAAAAATTTAAAGATAATTGAGTAGCAATCCATTTTTGTACTAATTAAAAAAAATAAAATAAACATACTGTGAAAACAATACAAACTTTTTCTATGTAACCAGAAAGCAATCGATTTGTCTTGCAGCAAGTAGCAAATCAACATTTTAAATTTAGAAGGGTAGGTAGCAACCTAAAAGTGAAATGTTTACAATCTAAATCCAAAATTTTCAAACGAATTTAACAACCCAAACCCTAAAATAATCTAAGAACCTCTCCAGGTCTCGAATAAGGAATTAGAAAAAAGGAACCAACTCAATTGGCATAACTTAACCAGTTGTTACCGCGTGGGATGATGCAACGGAAAATTCCCAAAGTGATAATTTTACCCAAGTGTCTAAGATCGTGTTTGATTTCTGATACAGTGGCATTTGTTACATTGCAACCGCAGTATAAAGAGACCGCAGTGGGCAATGATACATGGGTTACCATAGGCCAATATTTCGATCCAAAATACAATTGTATTTGCCCAAAGTCTTCAGCTTACTCGCATAACAAATCAACATTCGTGTTTACAAGTTATTTTTGACACCTGCTTTATTAAATTATGTCGCATAACAGGACGCGGTGGAAGTTTCTGTGTATGATATCCTTTTTTAAATTCACGTATTGAAAGCAAAACATGGAAGTTGACTATAAAATTATCACAAATCTTAATTCGACTGGCATATTGACAATTATTCACATATTTTGCGCTTCCAAAACAAAACATGTAAAATTTGACTAATTACAAGTACAGAACCATTCGTAAAATGCTTTCTATTAAAACATTATTTGTACATTTCGGAAAACAGAAATAATTAACTCCATTTAAATGTCGGTTTCTGGTGTACAGTAAAGAAAAGATTCAACGTGTAACTAACTCACGCGCTATTAAATTTTTCAAATATTTGCTACTAGGTGGCATCTCTTTACAGGCAACTAAATTTACCCATCTACTCTGTAACAATAACAGTAATAACAAATGCTTTTGTAAAATATTTAACCTGTCGCTTCTGCAAACATTTAATTCTATTCACAATTCTCAAGTTACTTCATTCCATCCTGATATGCCATCGAGCAGACATGCCAATAAATTGTTTCCCTTGGCTAACTGAAGACCACCTGGCGGGAATTTCGGAATTCAAAGGGCAAAAAAATAACAATTTCGCCTTTGGTGCATTACAATATTATCCATCCATTTTTTTCCCAAATTGTGACAACACAAAATGGAGAAAATGATCAACTAGGCTACTGAATAATAGTACACTTGTTCATTAAGCAGGACCATGGACTTTTCTCCATTAGTTAAAATGCATAAACGCCAATCCTAAATAAGTACCATGGCATCCTTGAGCAGGTACTTTATATTGAAGACATGAACTGAAAGTTTATGAAGGCAGTTAGAGAAAATGTTCATTAGCGATTGATGATTAGAATGAATTTATTTGTTCTTGGTAACAGTGTAAATACTCACTCAATGTCAACAAAAATGTTTACATGTTGCTTCCATTGTGGAACATTACTTTTAATATGTTCAAAACTTTCACATGTTACCAAATAATTAACCACTTTCAGTTACATAAAGCCAACTACAAAAATCCATTACTGTAGGCCATATCTCGGTTTCCATTTTGGACCAGAATATTTCTAGAAATGCATGGTCAAAAATAGCACTTTTTATGCTCAAAGTGTATTTGGTACTTTAACACTCAGGAGTCATCTTCCACTGTTGCAGGAATTTCTAATGAATTTTTAGAAACAAGGCGTCCCCTTAAATACAGCTCTCTGAAGAATAGACTAGGAACATGTGCTGCAAGTTTCTTAGTATCAATGACCTCATTCAGCAAGAAATCGTCTTTTTTTCGCAGTATTCATAAATGGTCTGTAAACCCATTCCTTATCAGCACTGTCTGCATTTTCTAAAGTTCCCAAAATTATCTGGTACACTGAAAATATAGTTTATAAATTTATACTTAATTACGAGATAGAGTGAATTTTGTATGCATAACAGTAGTGTCTCGTGCTGTATTATCAATTTCCATCCTTGTATTTCAGAAAAATAAACTGCATTACGTGACGTAGCAGTTACCAGTGCATATACTCACAAGCCATGTAAACATGTTCAATGACAAAAAGAGATCACATGTATTTTACACAGCACCTTACATAGTTTACTTGGCAGTTATGATGGCTTTACAAAAGAATGGAACATGATTTTGCAAATCACAAAAACTGTTCACATCTGTTTCTGTATCTTACTCCCAAGAAGAGTCAACATCAGAGGTTTGCTACCAGAGATGTGGTCCTTCACGGTTGACTTCTTGTTAAAGTTTGGTCGTTCGTTTTGAGGCCTTTATAATTAACTTTGGTACAGGATACATTTATGAGGCAAGCTAGGGATGACTTAATCCATTTTTTAGATAAAAATAATGTAAAATATCTGATAAAGCATTTCATGCTTTTTAAAAGTGTTTTTTTTTGTATAGAATGGGTACCATTTTCGGTACACCACCACCCACAAATTGGGAACTTGCCCTGGGAAGTAAGTTTAAACCAGTTCTTTGATTACAGACAATTTTACTGACAAATAAAAAAGATGCTGGTGGTAAGATGACAGTTTTGAAATTTCCAATCAGTGTACTTACATTGCATTTCAAACCTAGGTCCGACTTCCTCTAGTTCTATATCTTTATGGTCTATCTTTTTATAAACATGATGTCTGAATGAAATAAAGTCATCTTCATTACAAAATGTTATCACTCTTTTACTATCTTCCTTTGGTACAGGAAACAGATATTTTAACATGTTCATCACCTGAAAACATAGATTAATTAAAAGTATGTTTTCTAATGTAAGAAAAATTAAAGTAAAAATATATCTGTAATTATAACAAATATAAACTAAAACTAGGGGTCGATTCACAAAGAATTACGAGAATTGTCATTTTCCAAAGAGCAGTCATTTAGTCAGCATTGTTCGTCCACTGACCTTTGACCTGCTGGAAAAATGAATGTGATACTTTAGAACTTTGATATTCTCCCCCACTGAATAACTCTGAGAACTAGGCAATTTTGTTACAAATGTGATTTGCAGAAATTCTATTATTAACATGTTCTGGCAAAACATAGAATGCAATTCTATTAATGTAACTTTAATATCAGTTTTTTTCCTATAATCATACACTTACTCTCTGTCCTAGTTTTGAGCTAAACTGATGAAATATGAGATGTGGATAAGCTTCTGACATTGTGCCCCTGTTTGGTATGTCATGTCTCATCACAACATTAGACAGAGTAAAGTACGCAGTAGGACCATATGGTAGGTGGCAAACAACAAAACCATCTATTAGGAAAAAAAAACATTATTACAGATAAGAGTCACAGATAACTGTTACCACGTAATCCTATAATAGCTTGTATTTAACACTTAGTTGCAAAAACCTTTTCTTTTTAAAGGAAAAAATATAATCCCAGATTATTTCAAGGCAAAAATTGAGCCAAGCTAACAAATTCGCAAATTTTTTTAAATTTCCAGATTGAAATTCATACTTTGACTTACAGCAGGATCCAAAAGTTGTGCAGGGTATTTAACAAAAATTAATTTTACAGCTTTGAAGTAAATATCATTACAATGCATTATTTGAAACTGCACTGTGAAATCAAATGACTAACAGATTTACCAGGTTGTCCCCTATGTTCATGCAGTATTATAAGATCTGTGACATCATTAGCTCTACACGCCTGAACCAGCTGCTTCACTTCATAGTTACCTCGGTTGATTCTTTGGGAATTAGGAAAAACAAGGCGAATTTCCTGTACATAGAAACAACAGTGTTTTACACAAAGATTATCACAACACCACAGAAATCGATTTGATTGAACTGTTAAATGTAAATAACCAATTCCATCTGATGCAAATGTAAGTAAAATAGACCCATGTTACTAAAGTGGACAAAGGATCCACTTAGCTTCTGAAGAAAGATTAGCTTCTGAAAAAACTTTTAAATAAACCAAAACATCAATTTTATCTGGTCATGTTGGTTCTATTTTTTTTCCAGTTATTTATTTAGAATTCACACGCATCTATTACATCGTAGATCCGACCTACAAAATCCACTTAGCTGTTATTTATAATGTCATCCATGGGAAACAATTGTGTACAGTATTTAAACATAGTAAAACTAA
>JAOXYB010036795.1:0-13687 GCA_028565635.1 Phoronis ovalis | reverse complement strand
TATATATCCCTGACGTCAATTTTTTAGTTTAGGTTTTAAATCATTTTCAAAAAAGAGGTTCACATGCTGGTACATTAATTCCAAGATTTTTTGAGATTTTTTTTTGTACTGCTCACTGCTAGTTCATGAATTGCACTTTCATTCAAAGAATTAGAATATAGCCCTTTATGAAATGTTTATTGCTTGAAGATATTTAGCCAGGAATAGCTTGTTCCTCAGTTTTGAAGTTTCTGTTGCTTTTTTCCACTTATTGGTTAATTATTCCTGATAATTAGAAGAAACTTACGTATTTCATGTTTACAATAATCATGTTATGCTGATTTACTGTTGTTTATTTTTCAGAAAATGAAGTGCTCATCAAGTTCATTTGTTTATACTTCAATGATATTAATAATACTCGCACACTATTCCCAACAATATTCCCATCAAAGGAAACTACGAGGTACACCGCAGCAAACCAGAATAATACCAAGTCGCTTTGGTAAAAGGAACTATGAGTATGCAACAACATCGGATAAAAGGACATGGCTATATAGCAAAGGTAACACATCACATGTATGGATTTATAAGGCAGAATGTTGTTTTTTCTATCGCCAATGGATAATACCATTTATAATCTGTGGGTTTCTCATCGTTCTGTGGAAAACCCATGTACTACGTGATATGGCGTGCAGTAGAGAGTAATTGAAAAAGGGTACTGAAACGTGGAGTTTATACTCTAGTGGATGTGTTATTTAAATATCTTAGTAAATACCTTGAAATCATTCGAAAGGAATGCAATACGCTGAAGTCATAAATTCAGGAGATATAAAATAGCTAGCCCTGCTCTTAAGTCATAGATTCTTTAGCCAGTGGGATTTTCTAGATTGTATTAATATTATATAGGTTACCATTGAACTCCCTCCGTTATCCTTTTTTGCTTACTTTTTGTAATTACTCAGTCAGAAGTAAGACAATTCTCAGAGTGGGTCATCCCCAGAAAAAAATCACCCAGGGATTATACTATATAATAATTCTTAACATAGATGAATCAGGTAACTAGTTTTAATTTCCTGCACTTTACTACAACAGCTTGTATGCATGTACGCTTAAATTATCAAATACTGTGGTCATCTAAAGTGAAGCTACACTTATATATGTGCAAGCCTAATTGAATTGTGCAGTTATAAGAACTGCTAATAATAAGTAATGAATAAAAAAATCAGGTTTTTTTTTCAATAAACAGGGAAGATCCGGAGCTCAGTATGTTAGAAATATGCTACCATAGTGTAGCAAACAGAGTAGGCTAACGATTCGTGACGAATTTGATGCGTGAAACTTCTTGAAATAACTTTTAATTTCCATTAATTGCTTTCAATCCTGGGTTTACGTTCAAACATGACTTGTATAAAAATGTTATTTACTGTAGTAGAATAAATACAAAGCTTTCAACCAAGCATCTAAGTTAGGTGATCGTTTGGGCTAATCGACAGCGAAGACGGACATAATAACCATTTTAGTTTTTTTACATTATTCACCTTATTATGTAAATAAATGTTAGTACTTGGAATTCCCATATATTTTACAGATGAGAGTGAGGGAGAAAAATATCTTGAGAGTAAATATTTTCAAGGAAATTAAGTTTTTTTACACGTCACAAGTGACGTCGTGTAAGTGGTCCTATAAGTACCGTTTACGGATGTTATAAACTTCAAAAGGTCCAAAACATTTTATAGTCCAACTTTATATAACGTATACTAACCTATTCATGGTATAAATTTAAATACACTGCAATTCTACAAAAAAACTAAGGATGTGCTTTATCTGTAAATAGGTCAAATACTATAGTATCATTAAACAGCGAAACTTAAGTGAAAAGTAATTTCATAAGTTGAAAATTCTCTTGGGAGATCAAGACGCGAGAATTGCTTTGTACATTTATGAAAGTGTGAAAGAATATGTTTTATGTACAACCAGAAATGATTTTGAAGCTATATGAAAGGCATTTAACTCCTACCACATTTTCTTAAGTAAATCATGTACCCTGGTGTTCCTAGGTGCACTCTAGTTAAGTATACGAATTAGAAAAAAAATGTAAATAGACCAAATGAAATAGAATTCACTGCTTATGTGTCACACAACAAAAAAAATTATATACAAATAACATTATTTTAATAGCTTATTTTTACATCATATTGCAGATATATTTAACGTACAAATTTAATTGTTGGCTTTTATTCTTAATTTTATTATGCAAAATGTTGTTTAGCTACAACGTGCTGTTTCTACTAATGTTCGCTGCAGTATGAAAATATATATTTACAATGTACTATATTTTCACCTTCAAAAAGAACGTGATTCAAAGTATCCGATAACTAGATTCAGCTTGTTCTTGAAATTATACAGAAAAAACAACTTCTCATACTCTTGGTGCTGCGCAAATTTTGCGGCTTAGGCATTACTGTGTAGATATAGTAACGTCTGACATTTATCTTCTTCTGGTAATTAAAAAATTAATTAATTTTTAATCAGTTCATGTCTTTAGATGGATTCCTTTCTCCTACTACCATTATATGAATAAAATGTCATCTACTGTATGCATAAAAAACGAGATATTATACAAAAAACTTTTATTTGGTGATACAATTTCTTACAATAAACGTTTCCGCCTGTATACATGAATCTATCATTGAAGGCTAAAGAGTCGTGTATTATGTAGTCGTATGATGCATGTCAGGAAGGAGCAGCTCAAATTATAACAATTGTTGGCCTAGACTATACCTAATGAATCACATTTATAATTGACCGTCATGAATGTAAATATGTTGGTAGGATTTTTTTTGTTTAAAAAAAATTTAAGTAAAATTTATAGAAGGCGTCATTCCTGAGACAGTGATTTGGCGTAAAATTAAGAAGTTATAATGTAACAATTGATAGTATTTTAAAATGCAAAATAAACTGAACAGCCTTCCAGCTACAATCTACGTGTTACATAACAGTTTTGTTATAATTCGTTGCTATACAATCAAGTAATCTTGTAGTATTTGTCACAATTTCATCCTGTTAATTAGAATTCAAAAGCCAGTTACTAATATATATTTGAAATGTCAGACAACATTGGTCAGGATTTAACCGAAAGAATGTCGTTATGACATTTTTAAACATAGATTTAAAAACGATCGGGACACATTATCAATCTTGAGCATTAGTGATACAAGTGCCAAGTTCTCAACAATTTGCAAGTTGCTATTTCATTTCTTTCTGAAGGAATCCCCTTAAGCGGCGGTTCTCGGAAACATTTTTAAGCCAATTTTTCAAAAATCTTTATCCTTTATCCACACTTTCCTTAAGACTACACCAAAAACACTTCCAACAAATCGTGTGCATGCATAAAGAAAGAAAGTGATTCGGGTATCGTGTGAATGTGTTTCTGAAGCAGGTAATAGCAACCGGATAACTGATTCCTCTGTTCACTATAAATGTCAGCTTTTTACTTAATGAGTCTAGTATACATAATATTGTAACTGATCCTAGCATTACACGAAGAGACGTTCATAACTAAAATATTCTGTTTTACAGGAAGTATTGCAAGAAATTTCGACACAAGACTACTAGAGGCATTAGTAAAAAATAAAGAAGACAATCTTTATAACAATGTACCTTATTTTACAACAAAAAATGGACTTTCATGTATACATGGGTGGCGAATAGGTTTAAAGTGTTATAGGTAAGGCATTCTTGATTGAAGATTTGTAATTATTATGAAGATCTACAAATCTTTCATTAAACAAAAAAAAATTATTAAAATGTACAAAATATACAATTGTAATAACAAAATACATACTTTTAATAACAAAATGTACAATCTCTATAACAAAATATGTAATTTCAGTAACATAGTATACAACCGCAGTAGCTCAAGTTATACATTGTAATAACAGATTCATTAGTGATGATCTAAAATTGCAATGTTTTTTTGTCTTACCTAGGTTAAAAAAAGATGTATCAACAAAAACAAGGACTAGTAAATCAAATGGAAATAAAGTACTATCGAAGCTGTTTAATTTATACCTCTGATGACACGTTACAGCAGATTGTTACAATCGTATCGTTTCCGTCGCTTGGACATCTCGCATAATGATGAAGGAGCATGCAATCGACTACGGCGGTCCGACGTTTCTGTGTTAGTTTCGTGGACGATATTCAAGAAAGATAAAGACAAACTGGGACAAGAAAATATCAATCGCTTGTGTACAAAAAAAATACACAAAATATGTATAGGCAGCAGTAATTAAGGCAGCATTGCAAATATTCAATGGTCAGTCACATAAATTTGATAAATAACCGCTAGTTAGGTATTTGCTGCGGAATAAAAAAAACACAATAGTGCTGCTTGGACAGCTTTTTCTTGAAATGTCACCAATGTTAGGATAACAACAGTGAATTCAGAAATGACGTCACAACGCTAAACAGTACTGGCTGTTTGTAATCATCTTTTAGAAAAAAGCGTTCAAAATATGTATTTTAATTATGTTTCTAATTGCTTTTAATATTCGAATAAAATTATTAAGTATGATGACAAAAAGGTTCAAAAATCAAAGTTTTAAAAACTTGAAAGATGATGCCTTTTCACTTGAACATCTTATTTTTTTTTGTTACACGATTAATTGTTCCAAAACAGTAAACTACAAATTTTTGTTTTAGCACTTTTCTATACAGACGACGGTGCTAATGTGTTTAAGCACCAAACATTTAAAGGAAAATCTAGACTTTCTAACATTTTACAAATTAAATATTTTTAAGCAAATGACAATGAAAGCATGTCTTTTTTGTTACCAGGGGCACATTTATACTTCATATCTTTAACAAACAGCGCAAATATTACCCTGGGTACGGTGTTGGAACTGTATGCTACGCACACGCACTATGTGAATTACAGCACGTTTTGTACGATTTGAATTCGGCTGATTTTTTTTATTAACTATACTATTCAGTGCTTGAAATAAAGAAATAATACATGCAGCCTATGTTGCGTACTTTAGTGTAAAGAACATGCTTATTGTTTTTTTTAATGACTGGTTATGTTTTGGTTGCGAATTAATTGCTGATGTTTGTATGTTATCATCTACGCAAATTAAATGTACAAAAGTACAGAAAAAAGCAATTTTCGCAATTTTTCTTAAATGCACAGCTATGTTTTTTTTTAAATTTCAATTTAGATTAAATAAATGGAAATCAAACTTGAAAATGTACCTTCCTCATTTACTTCTCCACTCACGATGTCTATCAGTGCCAACAGAACGCTAAATAGTGAAGTGTTATGCATTCATCCTGCAGTCACAACTTGAATTGACACAACACACCAGCAGACGATGATGCGATTCATATTGTAGTTTGCCAAATTAGAAATATCATTAACATTAGTTTAATGTTTTTTTTGGTACTGAGATATTCAATCATGCTATGTCATACTGACCACAGAGAAATGAAGCAATTGTCGATGAAGCTTAGAAGATGAAACTCAGATAAAACAGGCCTGCCCAGCATCCACCGATTATCACACGCAATTGTTTTTCATTCACCTAACTTCCTTTTTACAATCTGTTCGTCTAGCACGGACAATTAGAAGATGAGAGTTCAACGAATGGGTCCGCTGAAACGATTTAGATGAATGAAAAATGGTAACTATGTTATAATCTGTGGATGTTAAGCAGTCCGATATAGTTAACACGATGGCTATGTCTCGTGGCTTGGTTTGTTTGAACAGGACTACTAGTACTAGTCAGAACAAACGCAAAAAAAAAGATGTGAAGTATAAATTCATCTCAATACAAAGTAAACCAGACCAAACAAAGCGCGCAGAACAGTCTGCAATTTCTTTTTCAAATAAATTAATTTCTGCGCGGAAATTGGATTATACAATACATTTAAAATCTTCAGGCCCAACGACACCTTGCGACAATTACTTGAGTTAGCGAGCTGATGATTACATTTTAATTTTTAACTATAAAACAATAAACAGCATAAAATCAGACTTATGTTTTGGAAACTGTTATGTACGCATTATCTAGAAGTTACGTGTTCAAAGAACTTGGTCCGTGTCACTAGCAAATTATCTGTGGTACACGAACAGTTGGTGCCCAAAAGTCACTCTATATATATGCCGCCAATAGGCCCCCTTTTTTCAGCTCCTGCATTTACCACAGGGTATACTTTTCTTGTTGGATATTTATCACAGGGTATATTTTCAAAAAATATTCGTTTACCACATAGTGTATTTCTTGGAAAACGCATTTACGACAGGTATGAAAAGTTAAGGTTCGTAAATTTTACCAAATTTATTTGCCACGAGGTACATAATTTACAAGTGAATTCTACACAGGGTATCTATTTCGAGAGTTATTTACAACAGGGTAAATTTTCCATGTATTTTCATTTACCGCAGGGTATATTTTTGGTGACCTTTATTTACCACAGGGTCAGGGGTTTTTACCTGTGAAAAACGATTGTACAAATTGTAGGTCCTATTCAGTAAGCGTTAGACAGCCCTGGTGAAGCGCCAAATCAAATGTGTCTACTGTTCATGAAATTGTGGTGAATAATTAATTGGACTTTTTAATTTGAATGATATAAACCACCAATTAAAGCCGAAATTTCGCACTTGTTTCCGAAATTTAGCAATATCCTATCCATTGTTAAAATATTGTGCGAAGGAAACGTAAGAAAGATTGCTGTGAATTGCAAAGTATAGAAGGACCAATTAAAAAATTTAAATTATTTGAAGTTTTGAAAGTAATTTGGAAGTAATACATTTTGTTTTTAAAAATGGAAATTTTGGAACAGTTGCAATTCATTAGCAAAACATGAAAATTATACAATCAAAATCTGAAATTTTCTGTCAGTCCTGATGACAACCCCACTCAAAAATAATTTTAGTACCCCCAGGGACGTAAACCAGTGTGTCTGGACAGCCGGTTGCGCGCATTTATTTACCTTTTTGAATGGATTTCAAATAGACTATAATAAATTTAAACCAATACTTTATTCAGTACATGCAAATATTGATATAGTAACATGTTTTAGAAGTGCATTCCTTAAACGAACTTATTGTGCATGTACGACATAAATTTCTGAAAAAGTTATGAATATGCGAAAAAATTTAAGTTAAAACTTTAGCGGTCCAGAAATTTTGTCCCCGATATATGTTTGATTTTAGAAAATTCGCTAATTGAATTTTTTGATTCATAAATGTTTGTAAAAGATATTGTTTTTATTTAACCAACTTCGCTGCTTTTCCAGTTCCTTCCATTTCAATTCACCGACTTCTTGTAATTTGAAAATTTTTCTCTGTGGTGGAATTAATTAAAACCAGCAGCTTTTTTTAGTATGTGTTAGTCATAATTCTTTTATGTAACACAATAATCTCGTAGTTCAAATGTTTTACAACATAAATAAATAAAATACCTCTTTAAAGCGGATTTTCATTGGCCAAGTAAAGTGAACAAGTCGAACTATAACGCACAGGTATATAGTTCTAATAAATTAACATGGTTTGTGCAAAAAAAAAATATGCATCTTTGTCCCTTAAATTGTGCAAATCGGTCAGACACAGACATTTCCTACAGGTGTGATTATATGCAAAATGCTCGTATAAAAATGTGTGTCATAATTTGTTTTGTGTCGGTAAAAGCATGCGTGAAAAGGTATTGTAAAAGGAACACCTAAAGTATATTTACCTAAGAACGTATAGGTCTTTGTACCTTAGACATTTAACGATCTTATCAAATGTTCTTTTTTGTGAAAAATTACCACCTAAGGCTATAGTATGCTTTTTCAGCATTTTTATTGAAGTTTAATTGTAAAGACTTAAATCCTGATGTGATTTTTACACCATTTAACACTGTAAGAGTGTTGGTATATCAGTTTACATTATTTTCATTAAGATTTCTAGTCGATTAACTGAACTTAATGCAATATTTTATAGTTAGTGATCTAGCAAAAGACACGGTAATTAAGTATTATAATTAAGTTCATGATTTCCATACAATAAAAGGTTGAAAGGCGCAAAGATATTGTCGCGAGCTGGTACCTTGAGACAACAGTCTAACTTTGACATGTACAGATGGTGGATAGGTGATGGATCTATTGTAGATCCATAGTCACTTTCTTTGTTGTAAGTATTCAACTATTTTGTGGAACCGCTAGTTGATGCAGTAATAGATGGTTGCTATGTTCACTGTTGTTTAGATTTTTGCATTTCACATTTTATCGAGACACAAATGAAGGATTTTCTGAGGAGAGGGTGATGTAGTAGGTACATGGTTTGTGACAAAAGGTTTATCATAATGCTCGAGAACTATGAACCCCGAATTATACTAAAGCAACATAAGCGCCGTCATCCACATCTAAAAGTATAGGGTGCCAGCATCTGCACACCCATAGACGTAGACTTAGGGCGGAAGTCTGAGAAAGTATATCTACCTGGGAACGCCAGTGAAAAAGCTAATGATAAAGGATCAAATTTTTGCAATACTTAAGAGTTTAGGGGAAAACAAGACATTCTCAAAAATACCCACATCAAAGTGAAAAACAGGATAGAGACTTAGTATAAATAAAAAGATTTCAAATTTTTTTAATATCAGGTTTCTCTCATATATGTTGAAAATCTGGGCATCAGTTTTGCGTAGAAGCGCTGCCAGATGTCGCAGCGCACATGGATACAACTAGGGTATTTAGAAGCACTTGATTATATAAGAAATTATATACCTTTTTACATTCATTCGAAAAAACGTTTGGCCTTAATAACTTTATTTAGATATCTATCCAAAAACTCATAAAACGATATGAGAAAACGGATGTTCCTTTTAGACGCCCTCTTGTAATAAACGTCCCTAGAAATCAAACAGATTGCATTTTACCACTGTGGAAGAATTACTCAAAAGCCCACTCTCCAATAGACGTCAGTAGACGCCAGCTACATTGATCGAACGCCCATCTCGGCCCAAAAGCTAAAGGGCCAGTTCAGCGCGTTTAGAAGAAACAGATTAAACAAATCCAGGTACTTTAACATACATGTAACTAAAACATTTGTCCTATACTTATAAATCTAAACTAGATAAATTTAACAAGTGTACTTAGTGATTTCAGTGTCATATATTTTACAATTACGTATATATATATGTGTGTCATTTATTCATCTTTTGCACTGGAAATGTCACTGTCACTATCATTTTAAAAAAGATATTATAAAGAAATTCATTTCCTAGATCATTCTATCACCTTCCAAAAACATGTTTCTTTCTTTTGTTACATGTTTAATTGTACCACATTCAACTACTTGCCTTAATTGTTTTAGTCATTTATTAACAATATTGAATTAATCATAGTCTACAGTCACAGCAGGTGATCATTGATGATGATATTGAAAAATAAAGTATTCGGGAAGTACTGTTTTGTTGGTAAAACTTGTAAACTTGCCTAAATATGAATTAAGTGTCCGCGTTCGTGCTGCTTTGAATTTTATTGACATTGACGTAAATTAAAGTTTCAGGAAACACACATTATTAATATAACACTGCAATAGTCATTTTTTGCGATTCTTTAAACTGCAATAACGAGCTGCAAACAATTTGTTCATCAAAAAATAATTAAATTTGGAAGCATCCTTCTCATGAAGTCGTGAAACAAATAATAAAACTCTAATAGTACTCAGAGTCTAGTTGGTGGCTTTTTCGATATATATTTTGTACTCTGTCTTGGAGGGTTCTTCGATATATCTTTGGGTATGCCTCTGAGGGTCAACATTTCGAACCAACTATTTATTATAAATGTTGAAAATCAAGAAAACTCAAAAATACCCCCTCCTATATCAATTTTTTGCGCTTATTGTAACCGTAAACTAAAACGGTGCCGCGTCCACATTATATATTGGGGAATAGGTACAGTATACCCCATAATATACCAAAATTTGTCGAATATACCATGAAATGGTTTATAAGTGCAGTAGTTGTACAAATGTGTACAATAAATCTGCATCAAATAGTATGGAGCAAATGTTGAGTCTAAGCTATGCGTATATATATTTAAATGACTGTGTTTAAATCTGATATTGCAAAATTCCATTGTACAAAATTTATTCCCTGACATTTTATTTGATGTATATAATTAAAAAAAAAAGAATTTGCCTCAAAGCAGCTCATAAACTTTGGAACATATTCATGTACTGTTGAATGATTTTATTTTGTTTTCTTAGCTTTTATAATTCATTATTTAATTGCCTGCAAAATTGATCGGTAAAGAAAGCATGTTAAATGAACTATTCTAAATAAACAAAACAGTTGTATTACTTTTTTATACCATAGCAAGTACAATAAATATATGACAAGGTAGTCAATATTACTCTGTTTAGTCCCTAAGCCTATTCTAAGCTATTCAGAGTACCGTCTGTGTATATTAGAATGTTCAAATATATAAAATGCGAGACAAAGATGGGGAAAAGAATATTACACTCGATAGTATTTAACCAGTTATCAACGAACGGTTTATGAATGGTATGTATTCAAGACATCTGAAATTTAAAGTATCATAAACCCCAAAACATTTTAGTTCAAGCTACAAGTACATCATTTGAATGCAGTTACAGCATACAGGTAATAAGCTACATCGCAAGTCAATTCGTGTCATTCTAAACGGGTGGTAACTTGTAGAAAAGGGACGTTGGCCTTGAGTAAGTTTAAGTGCGATGTTCGTATGTGCGATTCAACGGCAACTGGTGAGATTCGATCGACATGCGTGGTTGAGTCGGGGGCTGAGTATCATCGGATGTCCATGGGTCGCATATGTATGACAAGGACTTTATATACGTTATAAAATTAGTTTATTTTTCATATTCAATTCCATGCATACTCTTATGTATATATTTTATGTTTATATTTATATATGTGCAAGACTATACAATACAGCATACAGATTGCTCATTGTGGTTTCTCAATTATATGTTATAGACAATGTATGACACTCAGTTATACTAGATTCCACAATACTACAGTTGGATGAAAAAGCTTCTACATGACCAGTAATAAAGGGAGCAAATCTTAGACAGTCTGTGTATGAGACACTGTCATGGAGTTGCTCTCTTTACAAACATGGTTCCTATGCATCATTAGAGCTACGCATGTTCTCCACCGCGTGTCGCTATTAGCTTATCCGTGCAAAGGTTAATTAAAATTAAAGGTAAGTACGAAGTGACAATACAGCTTGTAGAATATCTCTGATTCAGCATTGTAATTTTAAAAAAACTCGCTTTTTATTTTAATTTTTGAAATTTTTTCAATTTTATAAGCATCAGGGTTATGTCTCTCTTTTTAGAATTCGGATTCTGTGATATGTGTAAGGCACACGGCAATATAAAAGGCAAAAACAATTAATTACACGCCTACAATCCCGGGCATGCAATATATGAATATGCAGCTTCGGAGCTCCAGGGTTTTGATTAAACATTGTAACAAAACGTCAAAATGTATTTTGCTGATATTATGCCGTGATCTCCTCGTGAACTTGGAGAACACATATATAGCTGAATTATAACTCACTCATGTTCTTCGTACTACATCGTAAGATTAGCCCGATGGCGGACAGGATAACCTTAACAGTGTCTTATAGGTGCTGTTTATCGCTAGTGTTTCTAAACTGGTGGACCTGGTAAACTTCTGTTGTATTCATTAAAATGTAATTAAAATTCTTGAGTACGGTGTCTCATTCCACAGGTTTAACACAAAAAATTTAAATTTAATTATCGGAGGGGGATACTGCAGTCACACTCAGTTAACATTGATTGTTTACTGTGATACATATATCGAATATCGGAAATAAACAACAATCAGCTGAGTAAACCTTAAATGATATAACTTGTGGGAGTGAGAAGAAATATGACGAACCAGTAAAAAAATCAAGCTCATGTACGTGTGACTGTCCCTAAGCGATTAAGTATTCAGAATGAGACCTTATTTCGTAGTGGCGGGGTGAATATTTTACATCTCGTTAAAATAAAAACTATTAATCGGTATCCTAGAATAGCATGTAATTATTCCTTGGTGAATGTCCCAAACTTTGTTTAAGAACAAAAAATTAAATGACTAAAAAATAGCATTAAGTGTTAATCAATTTGTTTTGGGGACGACAGCATACATGGTTTGCCGCATGCTAATTAAAGTACGATGTTAGTTCGCTGCATACCGTTTCTATACCGCCCGGCCGGAGAAAATAAGTCAAATAATTACAAGTTGAATTTAAATAACCATACTTTGGTTTACCTCAGGTGTGGAATAATTTTATTTTTATCTAATTTGTATTTTTTTATCTTACACTAAAAGGGTTGCATGACAAAGTTCTCGTCCTATCGTCTTTATGACGGTGGACTTAGAGAAACGAAGGTAAAGAACTAAAACTTGAATTTTAATTAGCATACCTGGGTTTACCTCAGGTTGGCATATTTCTATTTTTAGCTAAATTGTACTTATTTATCTTACACGGAAAGGTTTACATGGTATCTGGTGGTCAGTGGCAATTTTGCGGAGAGCCAGCGCGTGTCTGCATTTATTGCTTATTTGGAAACTGGTCTGCATTTTGCGATTTTATTTATGCTGATCAAAACAAAAATATGTTTTGGTGTGTTGGCACTTTTCGAAATTCTTGCGACCCTAATAAAACAACATGTACAGCAATACCATCACGTCTTCTAAACGTGTTATGGTAATGTGTGTCCAACTCCAACATGAGTAGGCATTCTTCGGTGGTGTGAATAAATAAGGAAACAAAAAGGAAGCTGTAGGAATAGTTAAGATAGTGCAAATAGCCAATGTTTCAGATGGCAGCTGTGTATTACTAGTAGTCCACGTCGTTCATGAAAATTAATAGATATTTCTTAAAAATTAGATATGCATAAAACTGTCATTAGTATTATTAGTGCGATTATGGACTAAGGAGATGATATTTTCGATATTTATTAAATAGTGATTTTATTAAAAGGCCTTTTACTTTTCGTTATTTCGTTTAAAACTGAGTGTAATATCGTTTTGTAAGCAAATTCGTTTTTGTGGTACAACTGCAGTCAGAGAAAAAGGATAAAAAAGATAAGTTAGAAAATGCTAAATAGCAATTTATTCAATTTGAAGAATATGCATTGGCGATACACCACACCCACTGTTAATGTTTATTTTTTAAACTATTCGCAAATTTATAAAACAGGTGATAATTTAAAATAACAGTTTGGCAGTTAGAACTTTACTGTGTTATTTCATTCAAATAGTAGACATATGACCTGTGTAAAACCTCTGAATAACGACTGACAAGAATTTCATCCTTAAAAATTTGACACAATTATAATTAGATACGTTTATCCTCAAAACAGAACTATTCTATCAAACAAAACACAAAAACAGTTTATAAACATTCCTGATGCATACTTTGAGATCATAGCTGGTGTCAACCCGGGGAGTTTATGGATCGAGCTCTACGCGAAGTGAATTCTTTGCTGTCCGTTGTGCAGCACTAGCCATGAAGAACATACCCTGTTAGCAAAGACAAGGGTTGCTGCTACTGACGACCTCCATATAGCTCAGTTATAGCTGGCTGAGGGAGAGAGGGAGAGAGGGAGAGAGGGAGAGAGGGAGAGAGGGAGAGAGGGAGAGAGGGAGAGAGGGAGAGAGGG
>JAOXYB010036784.1:0-13688 GCA_028565635.1 Phoronis ovalis | reverse complement strand
TACTTGGTTAGAAGTTCAAAGTTAATACATGCTTTGGTTATGGTTTTAGCTTATTTTGAATAATTAATTAATGAACAATAGCATGGATTAGTTCTTCACGACCGCAAATCAAGTTTGCATACCTGTGTCTCTAGTGTTCAATTTTACGAAGGATAAAATGCTGTTTTGTTTGAGGATACTATATTTGTACACAATTAAAATTATTAAGGCAGACGGTTTAATATCAACGGTTAATAATTTATGAAGAACATCCAATGTGACCTTCATAAAGTTTAAGTTAATAGGAAAAACATTATATAAAGTTACAATATATATTTTAAAATCTCCTATTTTGACATACTTCAACTGAATATGAATAAGAAGTTACAGTTTTCTTCATCAAATAAAGGTAGATAATGTGATATTAACTACTTCATTAAGGAAGCCATATATATTTTAGTTTTGAAGTCGTCATTAATAAGGAGTTATTAACTTTGTAAGTCACAAAAATACAATTGTTTAATCTGAAGTGTTTGATTTGGCATTTGTTACAAGGTTTTGGTGCAAAAGAACATACTGCTGTCTTGTATTGAAGGTAGTCACTATTATACAGGGAAACTGCATTTTGGCAAAGCAGTTCTTGTCGGATGTTCTTTTTCCTTTTTGAAGTAGTTGAACAGGTAAGCTAATCAGAAACAGAGGCAATCACAACAGTGTTGAGGTTGGCTTGTATAAATTTTATTTTGGTCAATTTAATATTGTTTCTTTATATCAGTTATAATTTACATTTATGTCCAGTACAGTGATACATCATTTTAAAATTGGGGACTCTCAATTGCCTTGTTTACACCCGTGTGTTTACATTAGGCACTTTAAAAAAAATATAATTCAGCATCTTTGGATCAATGTAGTTTTAAATTTCATCATCACCAGTTTGCCTTGATTGTTCACAAATGTTCTCAAGAATATCAGTGTTATAAACATGCTTTGTAGTTAGTACTAGTGCCTGATATAGGTGTGTCATGCATATAGATCTTAGCAGTTGCTATGAAAGCCACTCTTTAGCTATCTTAATTACATTCATGCTATTTAGAAAATTACAATTAAAAAGACTTAATAAGAGTTTACTATTGAACTATGACAAATAAATTAAAAAAGAGATGATGTAACAGAAACCATGAAACATTTTTATTTTCATAGTGACTTGAATACAGACCATGTTCTTTAATTTAATCCCAAGTGATTATCAGTAAACATGAAAGAGATTTAAACAGTAGGGGTAACTTGTGTATTACATGACTACATATTGTAATTTTGTGAGCTGACAATGTAATTACATGAGTTTTGATATAGAAATATGCACATTTTAAGACTTCCAGTGTAACTCTTTTGTGTGTAGTTTTATAATAAGTTTCTGAGAACAGACTAGACTATGAAAAAAGTGTGCTAATTTTTTTTAGTTTAGGAGTATATGAGATGATTGTCTGTTGTTTTACAGCATAGTTGGTTTCTCTAGAAATAGCGCATCTTGGAAATTGTTTTATGTTGCTTATATACCTTGCTTGTTTTCCAAGAATTTTTTTTTTGACATTTTCAATTTGTTATGGACAAAGTTACACAGGGGATGAGTTATGACAGATTTATAGTTAATAACCTGTCATATTATCTATGGTCTATAGAGTATTCAGCCAACACTAAGCTAATTACAAATTGTTTTATGACTAGCTCACAGAACAGCAGATGAACATTGGGCAGCAGTGAAATTATATACATAGATCCCAAATCTAACTTTTATTGTGCACCTGCAAAATTTAGAAAAACTTGTATTTGATTAAACAGTTCTACCTTGATGCTAGGATGAATGTGTTCATTGTTGTGTTACCAAGTAATTCTCTGCACCTCTACCACAGGTTGAATAGAAGTCTGTTGAGCTCACAAAGAAGAAAATGTGGTTAATACACAAAAGTGCATAAAAACATTTTGGCTTTATGTAAGGTTAATGATTGTTCTTTCAATCAGGGATTAAAATAAAGTGTAATTATACCCTGTTTGACATCATGCATAGCTGTTAACTAACTTATGTGTCCAGGTTTTACAAATGAGAACATGTGTTTTTGGTGGTTGGTGATGACAGTAGGTTCTGCTGTTATATTTTCAACAGATGTCCCTGTTTTGTTTTATTCATTACACCAGCTTTAAATTATAGGAAAGTGCTTCAATCAAAATGTTTACAAATAAAATTACATTCCTTGTTCACAGTTTTGTAGATATTTATCTAAGTAGTTAGCTTTATCATCACATCACTGCTAACTAATGACCCCTGGTGGTATATAGAGATATTATTTAAACTAGTATCTTATTTTCATTTTTTTGTGCTTAATTTTCAGTTTGACTGCTGATTATTTTTAATAAAATTTCTTATTATTTTTAATTTCAGAGGCCCCCGACATAGTCGCAGTAGTTACACAATCAATGGCAATCCTCCTCCAATAGCAGCCCAAGCTCAAGCTTATCTTGAACAGAATGTGTTAGCTTGGATGAATCCCTCTAAATATGGCAACCAGGTATGTCTGTACTCTTAGTAATAAAATAAAACATGATTAACGCTTTTCATAATATTTAGCATATATTCATATTTTTTGTGAAAACAAAATTAACCACCAGGTGGCTTACCAGTCAAAAATTTTCGATGTTGATTTTTCACAGAAACTTGTTATTTTCCAAAATGTGTTATCATTTACAATGAAATTTCTCCTTTCTTATATCTAATGTTTATATAATTATTTGCAGTTATATTTCCTTGTTCCATGTGGTTATTATTAAACATTATTACACATGCATTTATTAAAAATACATGACATATTATGCATCACATCAATACTAAAGGATATATCTGGAATTGTAGCTCCTGCTGTTACTCTCTCACAAGTACATTTTTGTATTCTAAGTGCTGCTGGGGAATTTTCAGCTTTTTTAAATATTTCATGTCATACATTAGTTTAAAGGGATCCAAAATCATTAGGTGAACTGTAATCTAAGCATGTGTTTGACAGATAATTTGCATAATATAAGTGCTATCACCTGGTTATATTCTCTGGATTTTGTTCAAATTTCATCTATAATTATTGTTTATACTGGTATGAAAACAATATTTCTCAATTGTTAGCATAGACAGGTTTGATTTTTTTTTTCACTTCAAGATTAAGGTTCCAGTTCATTACTTCGAAATTTACTCCATCCACTCATGGTAGAATTCAAACCAGTTTAGAAGAACTTTTATTAGCCTGATTTGAAGGTGTTTTTTAAGCACAAATTAACATGATTCGTTAACATATTAATTTAGAGTACTTATTAAATTCTTGCTGTAAGATTGAAAATCTGAATTAAAATACTGAATTTTTTGGCTATAAATCTGCTGCCATAGCTTTTTTATATTTTTTTTATCATGTGGTTAGATAGTTTAAAAACTATTTAGTATTGCTATTTAGATTGCATTTTACACATTACAACTTGCCTTCAGATAATTACTCCTAGTTAGTATCATTGGAGACATAAGATTCAGAAATCCATGAATGTCATTGGACAGGTAATTATCAGTCATCATAGGTGTGTGAAGTATGTATAGAAGGTATGTTTCTATTGTACAAGTAGCTCAACAAGATGTTGACATGTTTTTGAGATAGAAGAATAAGTGTTGGTGCATAATTATGATATCACTAAGATGCTTCAATTCTTTCAGTGTTGGCAGTGTTTAAACTATAAATAGACAATCCATTATTGATGAAATAGAATTTGCACTTTTTCATATGATGAAGATGTCAACTATATTTGTAAACAGAAATTAACATTTTCCTCCTGGTGCCATTTGTTTACTGTGTCAGCTAGGAAAAATACATAATTCTCCTCAGGACAAGGATATGTTTTAACATAATCAATAACTCAAATTTACCAACAGTGATTTGTTTTTGTAAAAGCTTGTTTAAAAATATTTAATGTTTTAATGATTGAACTGTTGCTATTGATTAACTGAAGGAGTTTGTTGACTTTTTATAATATTCATATTGATTTTTGTGTCGCTGATCTAAGCTTGTTACAAGTTGTTTTAATATTACAAGCACAAAAAAAACACAGTAGAAATCTTAAATTCTGCTCATAGTATATCTTAAGTTCAGAAATGATTACTTCAAGCTTCTTTAGCTGTTTCATTCAATATAAAAGTGACTAATAAATTAAAACAGAAAAAAAATTTGATAAACAAGTATATCCGTGTCATTGATTCTCAAGTTAGTGTGGGCATTTTAAAAGCAGAAATGGCACTCACCCATGGGGGGCTCCCTCATTCAAAGTAATTTTATGTAGTGCTGCCCTTTCCTTACCCTTTTTTCAACCTGGATTTTTACCATGAGATATCTTTTTTGTGTATTTGACAATTTTTACCATGGGGTGTTTTTGCAAATATCTTTTTTACAATAAATAATAAATTACCAGTTTTTTGGTATGGTTTTTGCAAATAAGTTTTACCGTGGGATATATTTTTGTAAAATTATTTTTACTATGGGTTAAGGGATTTGTGCCTGGGGCCTCATAGCCCACCAAGTTTTTTGTCAAGTGCGAATATCATTAAAAATATTTTTATCTTCAAGTTTTAGTTATGAAAGAACTTGGTGATAAATGATGCTGAGTGTAGTTATGTAATAAGTTCCGAAACATAAAACCAGTATATTGGAAAAGCAACTTCTATATTTATGCTGCAAAAGTTAGTATTTTTCCATTTTTCCAATAAAATAGTTTTTAAATATGTTACAAATTTCCTGTTCTTTGGATGAAGTTTCCCAACATCTCAATTATTATTGGAAATCTTTTGTTAGTTTGCTGAGATGATAGTTATGACAAAGGGTGAAACTATGTATGTGAAGATATGAAAATAACCTTTTCTATTTATTATTACCACAATGTATAGAGCAAATGTGATTAAGGCATTTGTAAACCACTGAACCCATATAAGGAGTTTGTTGCCTTTAGGTGAGTGTAGATCAATTCAAGAGTTTGTGCTGTGTAAAGTGCTTTGTTGTTTCACACTGTTGCAGTAACTTTAGCTGTTTGAACTTGAAGTTAGGTATTGTTTTGTAAAATTGTCATGATAAGGATTATATAAAACATATGTAAATTATATCCTTTGTCCTAACTTTGGTCTGTAAATATTGGATACGATCCTTATGTAGATAATATTTTTAATCTGTTAATTAAGTAATCAGAGCCAATAATAAAATGTCACTATTTAACACAAAATGCATTAATAATCATAATGTTTTTTGTAGGTAATCATAATAAGATGATGTGATCTGTGAAACTGTCTCATTCTAACTATAATTTAAAACTAATATTTCTTAAAACCTTTTATCTGGACTCTGGTAATATTTTTAACATTTTAAGTAGTTAATGATAATTTCATTATTGTGCTGTTATTCATATTTTATTCAAAAAGTAACTTCCACATTTATTTTCTGCTGAGGGATACATTACTGTAATAAGCATGAAAATAAATGGCTGCCATATTGTCCCAAGATTGCACAAACTAAAAAGTAAAAAAAAACATTATTTTACCCCAGGTTCAACAAACTTTCTTTTGGACTTGGAAATATTTCTCAAAAAAACTTCTGACATAATTATTGCAATCTTAGAATCAGCAGTGCTTGCCAGTTTTCAAGTTATGAGCTTATATTTAAAAAAACACAAACTATGACTGTTTTATGTGATTAGGTTTAATTTTTGTCTGCACCAAGGCAGTCAATTTTTTATAGTGTCTACAAGAACAATGAATGTATGTCTATACAGGGTGATCAATCAAAAGTGCACCAGTATAAATTTTTTGTTGCCTTTGATTGTTGCTGCTCTATGATGGTCAATTTGGATGTTGCCCAGTATGATAATATCACCAGGTCTCCACACTGTGATCAATCAAAAGTGCACCAGTGCAGAACTGGAAAATTTGTGATTTTTCATTTTGTGTAGAATTAAATTCAAGGAGTTGATCGCAATCTTCAGGTGACAGCATATTTTCTGCTAGTGTCATCTGAGAAGTCCGGAATTCCTTATCTGGGTAAGAAATGTTCAAACTCATATGCTTTTGTACACTACTGATAAAATATTTTAGTTGCTAGTCTGGATGTGTTCCTTACCTGGGTATATTAAGAGATACAGACAGGAATTAAACTTGTACTAAAATGAAATTGATTTATATTTAAATTTTAATTGTTATTCAAACAATGTTGTAATATTATAAAATTTTGTCAATTTGTGTTTTTCTCACTGTTCTTGAAATGTTGGTGAAATCAAAATCTGCTTAGGCAATGCTTATGAATATTTAACTATATTATAATTTGGTATTGGGAAGTATCAGATTTCCCTTATTGAACCTCTTTGTAATGAATGACAGTCTTAAACAGATGTGTACATATCTTGGATTATGAATTGCTATTATTTCTGACCTGTCCCTGTAATTATAAGGCCAATTAGTAATTATATCAATACACAGGTCTCCAACCTTGCAGTCTGAGAATGTCTGGGAACTTAGAGGAGTTGGGATGTTTTTAAACTAGGTTGATTTTTTTAGGTAAAGTATTATAAACAATATTATAGTCTCTAGAATTCTGAATAAGATAAAAGTGCAAAATTTACTAGAATTTACATCTCCTAAGGTGTTACTTAGAAATTTCCATGCAGGTATGACAATATTTTTTAATAAACATATTGTGTGAATTTAATTTAAAAGTTAGGATCCCTAGATTATCACTGCGTATAAAATATATGTGAACAATAATTTGTTATAGGTTTAATAAGTATAATGCTTTCAGAGGGTTCATGCATTTTTTCAGTTAAAGATTCTTAATAGTCATTAAGACATGACAGGTATTAGCTAAATTGATTAATTAATTAGTAAAAAGTAATTTAAAGGATTTTTTGCATTTATTGTCGTATTTGTGCATGATTTTGAAGCAAGTAATTTCTGTTACTAAGGTAACATTACTATCCATCAACCCAGAGATTTTATGCTAAGAAGTGTAGCATACTATGTAATGTTTTCTTATCTTATAAATATAGTAGTCTAGTAAAAACATAATTCATCACTTATGTTACCTGTGAAAACAAAGTTTAATGAGTATAGTTTCTAATCCATGTTCTGGGCTGTATCTAGTTACTAGTCAAGCAGAACAGAGGATATGCAACAAATACAATCTTCACTGGAGGTATGGTATGCACATGTATTGTACTGTTATTTTTCTCATTTACAGATGCTGAAGGGATCTCCTGCAGTTGGTCACGTTAAGTCTGTATCATATGCAGATATGCCAACAAATCACCGTGAGACCAGTGGGATTCCAAGATGGTGCCCAGCACCACAACAAGCAACTCGCGTCCCGCTACAGAGTAATCAACAACAGTATTCTTCTGCATATTCGCAAGGATATTCTGCAGCAGCTTCATTCTTTGCTAGGTAAGTGTGTGATGTTATCTTTAGAAACCAGCTTTCACAAAATATTTTCTTTTTTGTATCTGTGTGCAGTTACATTATAACACTAGTTATAAGACCCTTTTCTAGTTTCTGGTTTCAAGGTATGTAGCAACGGAGTTTTAGGTTTTAGGTAAAAGAAGAATGGAGATATCATTCAACCAGCAAACATTCGTGGGTCGGATCTATGATGTAATAGATGCAAAGTTTTGGGGTTACACACAATTTAGTTCAGTGTGTGCAAAACACCTATTTTTCACCAGTTCATCGCATATTTTATTTTCTAGTCAACTTTCATAATATTTTTATGAAGTTATGATTCCTGCTGACCAAACAAAGAAAAAAGAGAAAAACTAGCATTGTAAACCCACATTTCTGGAAATGCCACTAACCACACAATTAAACTGTTTACCTGTCAACATTTTAGTAACTAATCAGTTACCTATTTGTTATAATACCAGAATAGGGGTATTACTTTGTCAACTGTATAATTATATGCATAGTAGTTCATACTTTTGTGGAATTAGCCAATCAGCATTCAGTATTTCCAAACATTATTTCATGGTATTGGCTGGCGTTACAAGTACATGTTATGTAAGATACAAGGGTGTTATTGTCCATGCTGGAATGATATTGTTTAAGCAATTTTGTATCGCAGACTCTGAAAAGGCTTCTTAAATCTTAGGTTTTTATCACTTTAAAGTATTTTTTCCTGAATTATGCCATAAAATATTTCCTAATTATCCAACATCTACTACATCTGTTAATACTGCCTTTTGAAATCGATCAAAAGACAGGATTTTTTCAACTGGGGAAGTGTGTACATTCATCACAGACACGCTGGAGTGATATTGCTGAAACAATTTTGTATGCAGCCACAATACACTGAAAATGCTTCTTAAATCTTCAGTTTTTTGTCATTATAATGTATTTTTTCCTGAAATATTCCATAAAATATTTTCTAATTATCCAACATTTGCTACAGCTGTTAATACTGCCTTTTGAAATCGATCAAAAAAAAAGGGATTTTTTCAACTGCAGTTTTATACTCAAAACTAGTTAACAACATTTTAAGGCTTTTAGGATCTATAAAAATCAAATTGCCTGATTAAAGTGTGAACTAAAACAAATATTGTTCAAGTAACGGGATAGTAGGGACACTATCGTGAAATAGTGTTAAAAAAAATGTTTATTACTTTTGTACCCAGTTACTTGTACACTATTTGTATAATATGCATTCTAATTGGTCCGTCATTAACTCCTTCATTAACTCCATCTATTGTTCAATATAGTTTCCTTGATGGATCATAGTTTGTATGACATTTATTTTAAGGTAAAGCTAATAAGTAAAAGGGTTGATACATATATTTTTTTAATACTGTGTCACTGATTACTTTTGACCCACATCATATGTTGGCATAAGTCCGAAATTGCAACTTTGATTTATATACAACTTTAACTTCTTTCAATAGTGTTCAATAATGTTAAATATAATTTTGCAGTTTTAGTTCATTTTCATTTTTGATAGTCATTCTGTGAAGAATCATGTTTTTTTTAAATATACATTTGCTTTCGTTGCATAAATGCATACTGAAAAGATAAATTTGTAAAGCTTTAAGCCAGTCCCACTTTGGTAGCTCTATGTATATACACAGGCCAACTAGTTGTTGCCCATGCATAATCTAATTTCATTTATTTGCCAGCAGAGCTATCATTTCACTTTTGACACTATTTTAATAAATAAATCAAATTTGTAGAAAAAACTGTTTACTGAGAAAGTCTTGCTGCTATTTTCTAATTTCACATACTGGTGGCCATAGTTATAAGGTTACAGTAGAGGTTAATTCAATTTGATTAGGTATATATTCAAGCATATCTATACACCTTTGACATTGATTATTTCTGATGCTTATGTTTTTATTACAATAATCATATTTTTATTGCAATTAAATAGTCGACAATCTGACGGCAGGCTGCACTTCTGTCAAAGGTCCAAATTTCAAACTGACACAAATTAAAGGTAAATTCATGAATAAGATGATTATGAATTGGAAAATTTGGAAATCATAAAAAGGTGTGATGTCAACCTTAGAGTTGAATTGGGAATTTTACTAATAACTACAGCCTAAAGTTGCTGAAAATATTGATTTAGATTTGACTCTAGACTTACCCAAGACAGCTTGTGTAAAAAAAATATTAAATCATGAATCATTAGTTTAAGAGAAAAGTCTTCTTTCTACAACATGTTATATCATCTTTTCAGTGTGTATATGTGTTTTATAACTAAAATTACATATTTTTAAATTTCACCTTTATAGTAAAAAAAATTAATTAATCACAAACTTAAAATTTTTAAGCAATGCGTTAAATTTAAATTTAATCATACTTAAAAGTTACATTATCAGAATAAAAACTAATAGTATAATAAAAAGAAATCACTTTAGACTTTAGCTGAGAGTTCTATGTGTAACTTCAAAACCGAAATGCAGATTTAGTGATATTCTGAAATTAGATTTTTTTCTTGCATTCTTTTCTATAATCATTGTTATAGTTGGTTGGTTTCCAAAAGACTGGAATCCACTGCATTGTTTTGTGGTTTGAGTGTTATTATACAATAAAATTAGCTTCATTTCATGAAGGCATCATCTTATTTGTAATATAATCCAGTGTTCTCAGAAGTACTGATGTTGAGATTTGCTGACATTGTGGAGAATATAAGATTTCTCTGTGGTTTTTATTCTCCAGTACTAGCTGTGTTGAAAAATGACAAGGTTTGTCACATGTTTTATGGTGACATTTTTATTACATTTATAATGCATGTCAGAGACACCTGGTGTGATTCTGAAATGTTGTATACAGCATGGTACATGTTGTTTTTTTTAAATTTAATTTTGAAACAAAACATTTTTGATTGCAAATACGACATACTTTGATAGGACTTTAGTGGCAGTCATCAGTTCATGGGGCACTCTAGATTTGTGCATTAAATCAGATATGGTAACTGATATTCCAAGCTGAAATCTGGGTTTGATGTAAAATATTTTTGTTTAATACATGCATTGAATTGACTAATTCACTGAGGGTATATTTATTAAAATGGTGATCAAAACTGCTGTAGCCTTACACTTCATAGATCATGTTTTTTAAATATTTACAACTAGGCAATATTCAATAAAATGAATATATTTTTAAAATAATTTTGTCAGCTTTAGTAATCATTCTCATTGATTGCTACTCTTTGATGTCCTCTCATTAATAAAGGGGACTATTGATTTGTTGTACAACTGTAAATACTAGCTACCATATCACCTACATAATGTGTATATTAGGCTGTGTCAACACAAAATTTCCTGATATTCTTGCATATCTATTGATTCTGGAGAGAAGTCATTTCGTAGATGACAACTCCTTTGGTTTAATACCAATAAAAGTAATTTCCCCTTAGAGAATGTAATATTCATATTTCAGTAGGGAAAATAAACTACTTTCATTTAGCCTAATTAAATAAGTAATTAGTCTACCAGAATTTCAAGTATTTTATTGTGTTGTCCCTTTTTTTAATTATTATTGACCATCCATTTTTTGAGCATTTCTATGCTGCTTTCCATAATGTCTATGAGTACATCGGCCACAACAATGTATAAATACTGTTTACAGTACCATCAATAAAAATGTAACATGACAATAATCCAGAGTACTATACTTCATTGAATTCTTACATTCATCATCGAACTTATTGATTGCTGCATAGACTGTCAGGATTAAAAAGCACGCTACTCGCTAGTTCTGTACACTGAGGCCTGACAAATGGCCAGTTGTAGTTTTAGTTGTAAAACAAGAGAACTCGAGAGTTGATTAGAACTTTATATTTATAAAAGCAAATTCTACTCGGCTCCACCTGATGGAAAAACAGGACAGGTATGTAAAGAGGATTAGGCAACTGTGGGAATTGAACCATCTTTAATCTTATTTTTATTTTATATAGTCCAAAAAACTAAACATTTGGTTTTCACTAGATATGAAAGGCCGTTCTTTAAATTTTAAATAAACAAATATTTTCAAGTTTTGTAAAAATTAAACACATGTTTTCATGTTTAATCAGTGAATATCCTGCCTTGGCTACTTGTTTTTATTGCTAGGAAAACCAGTAAATCAGTAAATCCCATGATATTGACTGACATTTATTACTATCATAAATCACATATTGTCCATAAGGTACTTGACAGATCACAATGGTTAAATTATGTAATAACTTTAAAAGAGAAAATTTGGTATCTGATGGGAAACTTAATATGGCTTAGCATTATATGTACAATGACCATAAGGCCTGCCAGAAGGCAAACCATAGCTCAAAAAGAGAGTATATGTGATATTAGATTTCCCTAACACATACCATACAACCTTTTAAAAGAAGCTAACATAGGTTGATTTATGATTTAAAAACTCTCATCATATACAATGTGAATTTACATGAGTTTTTTAGCATAACTGGTGACTGCCCGGTTTGACTATAATTCATAAATGTTATGTTTTCAACATTTCAACAGTGTACCTGTGTTGAGTGTGTGAGGGAGTATAATTGTCATAATAATGCAGTGATTTAGGGTTAAAATGGGGTTAATGCTTGGTTTTAGTTTTGTGTTTATACCTGGATAATTGCATGTTTGTCTCTGAGTTTGTCATACATAGATGAAGCACATATTAAACATTTACTTGGTGTATATATAGTTTGCCGATAAGTAAGGTAGCTTGCATTTTTTTAAATAAACCTATCAAGTCTGTTAACTGAATCTTTCTTGAATACATCAACATATTGTTAATGTTCAGTAATATATATGTGTGTGTGTGTGTGTGTGTGTGTGCATGTACACATGCATGCATGCATGTATGTAATGCTGCATGCATGCATACATACATACATACATACACATGCATATACACATACACACACATACATACACACACACCACACACACACACCACAACACACCACACACACGCACACACATACATACATTATATAGTATATATAAAAATGTGTGTGTGTGTATGTGTCAAATACATTATAATGTCCTATTTATTCAAACAGTAAAAAAATGATAATGTAATGGTACCATGCAGGCAACTGTTCAACTAAACATTCTTCTGAAAAGTAAAAAGCTGACAGCACAATCAATACATCTAGTAAAACTGACCCTAATGCACCAGTGTGGTAAGAGCTGTCACTAACAGTAAATAATAGTAAATTAATTAAATATGTTATTGTGTCTGTCCAACTGAAGTGGGCAATGACAGCATTTAAATATTTTCAATAAAATTGTTAGCTTCTAAATTTTCCAGCTTCTTGGGACTTATTGGAAACCATTGCCAGTAATATTTAATGTGTAATACCTCTGTCTATCAGCTTGTCAGCAAGGAGATATGGTTTATCCAGTATGAAATTACAGGCTATATGTAATGATGGCATCCTGTAATGTCTTGTTTGTTTGTAAATTATTTACAATTAGATGTAATTGCAATCACTGTTGACCAACAAATATAAAAGGACGACACTTTGCCTGTAGGTAATACTGACACATCTTTCATCGATCTGTACCATTTTTGGCGATAGTTGCGGTATGCACCTTGCGGTCTGAAGCAGGCATTTCAAACTCCTATTTCTGATACCAATTCTCGACATCATTCTGACAACTGAATTCTATATACCATGAGCATATGTATCTATTTCTTTGTATGTTGATCAATCTTTAATCAGGTAGTGTAAATCCTGAGAACATATTAGCAAATGAATACCGCGTTTTCGTAATGTAAACTGTAGTGGTGCTTTAGTCAAAATACCCGGATGACAGGGGGCAAGATCCGCCATTGTTTATGTGCTTTGTATATGTCCCGGAGTGGGCACATGGGTCCAATGCTGGGTCTACATCCGAAAAATCGCGTGAAAAGGGTAAATTTTTTTCAACCAAGCACGTAACGTGTTAAGGGTATATATTTAGCTAAATATTGGCAAATAGGGTGTTGTTTTTAGCACGAGTTACAGACGCGTAAAAAGGGTATATTTTTCAGCCATCAGATGAAAATCAGCCCAGCATAAAACTTTGAGACTGGTAAGAAATTACCACAGGGGGTGCAAGGAAGCAAAAAATTGTCCCACGTAACATCATTTACCCTTCAGCTTCTGGGGCCCTCGCCGGGCCAG
>JAOXYB010036773.1:0-13690 GCA_028565635.1 Phoronis ovalis | reverse complement strand
ACATTTCCTTCTCGAGATATCCCACTAACAGTGAATTTGACGCGCTTGACGTGGATGCCAGTCGGCCATATTAGTTTTAAATGACCCCAAAATCAAAAGGCTTCATTGTCACTATGAATGCAATATAATATTTAAATTTCAAATGGATACCACATTCCATTCTTGAAATATCTCACTAATATTTTGGTTCTGAATGACCCCAAAATCAATAGGCTTCATTGTCAATATGCAAGTAATAAACGATTTAAGTTTCAAATGGATATCACATTCCCTTCTTGAGATATCTCGGTAACAGTGAATCTGACGCGGCGGACCCGGCGGCTGCAGGGTAAATCCAAAGTACCTCCAGCCTACTGCTGGGGATACAATTACAGTGCTAGACCTGCAAAATTTCTGAACCAAACAGATTTTCAGTTACACTATTAGTAGAAATGAAATTTCTTGGCGTGAGCTTTGCATCAGTCGGCAAGTACCATAGAGTCATTGGTCTTTGTTCATTTAAAAACTTCAGCTCTTTAAACTGGTACTATCAAATGAATCATACCTTGAGTCATTCTCTCTAGAATTCCTGGGCCAGCTTTTGGTCCTGTTTTTGTGTAGAAATCTTTAATAATAATGTTATCTATATGTTCACCCAGCGTTATACTGTGTTGCGATTTTGGACTACCAGGAGATTGTGATGATGCACCACTTACAGCTGAAACAGTTCAACAAATCAAATAGTGCAGGAACATTTTATAATGACATTCCTGAGTGTGTGGGTTAAAATTAAGAGGGATCCAAAATGAATACCTTTTAATGTGAGACTCACTTTTTAAAGGAAACTTTTACTTAAATACATGAAGCTGAACAAAAATATTAGAACTAATACCTTATTTATACAATCACATTTGCTAAACAAATTTGACCACATAAATACAAAGAATAAATATGTGATGTTCCTCCAAGGGATCATTCACCCATTATCTTAGACCTACTAGAACATACGAGTTGACTGCGATATTACCTGATGAAGGTGTGTTGCTTCTAGCTTCAGCCTCAGATGTTGTCACAGTAAGTCCTACTGGTCGGGATGTTTGGTTCGAATCTAGTGGAGAACCACTTGTTTTAGAATCTGTAGTCATGGAGGATGAAGTAGCATTCCCTTCTTCATAACGCATAGCATACTTGTGAGGTTTGTAAACCTGCAATCATTAAACTTGAAAACTATGGGGTGTCAGGCTGGCAGAAAATACTAATTTTCAAAAAAATGTGAGTCAGAAACCCTAGCACAATACACAGCTGAAACTTGGCAAAAATTATCTTTATATATAGATCTACAAAAAACTGTTTCAAATTTTTTAAATTTTGCTTCCTTTGAAATTTATGAATTTTCAATGCTTAAAGGTCAGCATTCCACTAATTTTGATCTGACCGTTAAATTTAAAAAAATTATACCTTTTGAACAAAGCAAAATTTTAAAAATAAGAGACGTGTTTTTGTGGACATATATGTATAGCTCATTTATGCAAAGTTTCAAGTTTGTAGATACAGAGTTTTTGACTTACAGTATATTTTTTTGAAAATTACAATTTAGAAAAACTCAATTTTTCTAAAAAATTCAAACTATTTAACGTCATGATTTGTAAAGTTACGAGCATTAACTTTTTAAAAATGTACACTTTCATGTCTATCTCTTCATTTTAATTACTAAAGCTTAGGTTGAAATGTATACTACACCACTTTCTATCTCAAGCCCTTAACTGGAACAATCAAATTTCAGGTGTTCTCAATAACAGTTTCTCACAGTAAAACTCATACATTTTAAGTTGACTCCTGTGAGACTGACACTGAACTAACTAGCTTATTGGCCATGCAAAATAGTTGTTTACGACATTTAAATAGTTTACAAAATGGTAGAGGCCAGCTGATATCTGCTGTCACTACCGGTAAACTTTTAAAAATCTCATTAATAAATTTCTGTACTGAAAAAAAGAATCAATAATTTTACCGGTGATTTCTGTTCTGATCTTGCTCCTTGGTTAGAAGTATCTGGACTTTGTGCTGACTTTGAACTATCTGCCTGTGTTGCCGAAGCTGACACTGTAAGAGGTTCAGAGCCAACCGAAGATACAGATTCATCAGGTTCAGTATAATGTATCTGGTGCACAATAATAGCATCAATTAAACTTGCTGCTGTTAAGCCTTTTGCTGCTTGACTGATTTTAGATGAACCACTCGTTGAGTCCCCACCTGATTTTGTAGTTGGATCTTTCTGAAAAGCAGCTGAAAATAGTCGAGATGCGGCTTCATTATGATGAGGATGTGGTTCTGGGTGTGAATGTGATTCTTTTAATCTTCGACTAACTTCTTCTGGATCAGTATACTGACTATATCCTGAACTGGGTCTACTGGAATTTGATTCTTCATTTTGAGTTAATCGTACTTCAGCACTGCGTGGTCGAGATGGTTCACTAGGAGGTGCCGTTAAACGAGTAGAGTCTACATCCTGCCTGTTACCAGCCTGATATCGTCTGATCTGCTCAATACGTTCTCTTTCACGACCACGTTCTTTTTCTATTTCTTGCTGCTGTCTACGATTTTCTCTTTCTAACATCACCTGTCGACTTTGCTCCATCATTAATTGGCGATTTTGTTCTAAAATCAATCTCCTATCAACTGCTGCTAAATCATACAAAGATGACTCAGAATCAGTACGTGTTCGTTCAGAATCCTGTCTTGGTCGATTACCAGCCATCATCATAATTTCCATGTTACGGCGTCTTATCTCTTCTTCATGTCGCCGTCTTTCTTCTTCCCAAGATCGCTGCGGTCTTGGTGATCGTGACTGCATTGACGGTGATCTATTATCACGTCTGTCTCCAGGTATGGCTAAAGAAGGTGCCTTTGTTGCTACATCTACCAAAGTTTTCAAAGCCTGGTCATCTTGATACCTTGGTGATGATTTTGGATCTCTAGGATCGCTTCCTCTAGGAGATATAGCTTCAGTAATTACTGTTGGTTTTCCAGTTCCTGTTATTATGCTTCTTTGTATTACATTTTGTCTATGCTGACTATTATTAGGACTTGTAAAATGGCTCAGTTCCCCATGTCGGCTTGTAGGTATTACAGGGCTTGCTGGTGGTCGGGAATGGTCATTTCCTCGAGGTGATGACCCATCTTTCTGAGAAGAGGGTGAGATGGGTTTTCTTTCTCCATGTCCCATTCCTACAGAAGTAACTGGCATAAGCATGACACCCTGTGGGGTTTGAACAGGTTGTAACGCATATCCATATGCTGAAGCATAATGTTGAAGTGAAGCAGGATCTACAACTCCAGGAGGCAAAACGGCTTTTGTTGCAGCTTCACGACTTCTTGGTGATAACCGTCCTGCTGCCTCATTTTCAACACGTTGGTGCATCTGACGAGCAGTCATGAAATCCATTGTAAGTTGAGAACCAGAAAAATCTTCTACCGACGAACCACTGCTGGCAAGGTATGGGTTATACATGTTGGAATATAAGGGCATTCGTTGTCGCATCATTTCCAACATGGCAGGATCAGGTGTTACAAAAGGCACTCCAGCACGAGCATACATTTCATATGGATGAGAGAATCTTAAAGAATGTAACAATTCAGCTGGAGTTCTAGTAGCAGATTCTTGACTAACATTAGATGTGCCACGAGTAATGGAGCTCTCACCATGTGAATGAGGTGGTGTCGCTTGTCTCAGCAATCCACTTTCATATCGTGGAGTACCAGTCAGTATAGATCCTCCTGAAGATAGTGGATGTGCAACTGGCGTGCCCTGAGTAATTGAACCTGTAGCACCACCTTGAGGGGAGGATTTTTCAAGTTTGGGTTTAGGAGACGATTTTGTAGGTACAAGAGGAGGGGGCTGTGGAATCAAAGAACGTTGGTGAGGGTAAATTGTTGGAGATCCACGAAGTGGAGGTCTCATTCCAGGTGGAGGACGATCTCCATACCCAGCTGGTGATGATCGACGGTCTGGGAGCTCATGTGGATCCCGTTGATCAGGAGCTGGCATGCGCGGTAAAGTATCTTGAGGTAATTTCAAAGAACCCGAATAATGATGAGAGTGAGCAGGAGGAGGTGCTCTAATATCTGGTGTAGGACGAGTATACAGCTCACGTGTTCTTAAATCACGTGGTTCAAAATCTCTTGGATCACCTTTGTACCCAGTGTGTGGGCTGCGATCACGATATTCCACCTGCTGTCGTTGACGAGATAAATCCTGTATATCGTACTCTCGTAAGTCACGAGGATCTCTTACATCCCTCGGTTGTAAGTGCTGGCTGTAGGATGAAGAGCGTGGTCTATCAGAAAGTTGTGGATCTGATAATCTTCGATCATGGCCTGATAAAGTATTCTCTGAAGGTCCTCGAGCAGGAAAAGCACTTACACTCATGTGACCTGCAACAAAAGATCTTTCAAGTTTATGGACATTTTTAAATGCTTAAGATCATTTCTATTTACAGTTTCAAATATAACCAATCTGGACTGGGAATCTCCCATTTTTTAGATATTATTTCATGAACTGCTTTCAATAAAAAATTGTCCAAAAAACAGATAATCTCAGGGAGAAAAATCTAGCAACTTGACAAGTATACAAAGTTTTACCAGTACAAGAAAGTTTTACTCACGTTTCTGTGGTTGGGCAGATGACACATAATCCTGTACTAAATTTGATTCTATAGCCGAGTGAATGAGATCTCTAACACAAGGACCTTTTGGAGAAGACAGTTGAGATGTCTTTGTTTCTGGCATTTTAGCTTTTACCAAACTTTCCAAACTTTTTGTAACTGAAATATATTTTCAATATATGATTTAGTATTACCATAATAAAACGCTTCGATATGTAAAAGCATATACATGTAATATGTCAATCATATTTATAGGTACACACAGCACCTATAGCTTTCTTCAGATGAGACAAATTCAAGCATACAGTATGTAAGCAATTATTAAGTATCTCATAACAACAGTACACCTGCCCAGGGGCCCGCTGTCGGAAACATTGTAAAGTTACAATTTCTCTATAAATACTTATGATTCTGTAATCCTTTAAAGATACTTATACAAGTCATAAAGCTACAATTCTGTAAGTAATGACGCACGAAATGGTAACTTTACAATGTTTCTGACAACAGGCATATATACTATTGTCAAGGAATTGAGCATGTTTCTCTTATAATCTTCTTTATTTGAAATTTGTATCATAAATCTATGATTTGTTCTACATATTCGCTGAGGGTTTGGTCACCTACACCGAGATGTTTCATGTAAAACAACTGAGAGCACTTACCACTAGGTTTTGCTTCTTGCCCCAATTGAAGTTTTTGGCTATATGAACTTGGTTGCTGTTCCCTGTTTTCAGAACGTTGGCCATCTGTTAATGTACCCACATTACAATCTCTCACTGTACTCTGCTCAGCCACATCCATTGAGCCAATGTAAGTTCCACTTTTACTTAATATCCCCAAGTCTTTCTCACTGTTGCTTGGACCTAATAATAAACAAACAACGACAATATTAATAACATTTCAATAAATAGTTATTCAGGGCGAGAAGTCTTATTATACTTAAAATTAGTCAAACACGGCACAAAACACAAAGATGCCATGATGACGGCAAAGCTTGGATTTAAGCTAAAGCTTTTCATTTCATTACAGATGAAATTTAAATATGTTTGAAGGAAAACATTACATTACTTCCTCCAATCAAATAATAATATTATTATCTCTCTTTTAATTACTTGCAAAAGATTCCTCTTATTCACTCTAAAACTCTATACAAATGATTACAAAATACATAGTACAATCAGTTTCACTAACCTATTATATTAAAGCTTGATATCTTCTCGTAGATATGTACCATACAATGCATAGTAATATCACTTACTTTACTGATATCAGAGATGAATGGCATAACTTCAAATCGGGGGCTGTAAACCAACCCACTTTAATGATAATTATTTAAGAAAGAAAACTGTTGAGTCTTGAAATAATTAGGATTAAGACTTTTTTTGTTCTGGCCTCCAGATTAAACCCATCTTTCTCACTCAAAATATTTTCACTGAGCCCTCACACTATTAACCGTTCGACTATAGATATGTTGTAAAACACGTGATAATTTTACCTTCATCTGCACTTGCTGTTGCACTGCTATCATAATCAGGTATACTTCGTAAACTTGTCTGTGAAGAGCTAAGCTGCTTCAAGTCTTGCAAACTATTATCAGCATCAGTAGTGCCTGGTTCTGGTTTTATTACATCAACAGGAGGAGCCACTTTATCATCTGACTTTGGTTCATCACATGCCACAGGTAGTTCCTGTTTTATATCAGTCACTACAACAGAAATGGGAAATTATATACAATTGGTGAACTATAAAGGCATCAAGAACATAATGACAATTAATATTATCATTAGCTGAATCTATTGATAGTGATATAAATAAAAGTGCTATCAACAATTATTCACATTAAGTAAAAAAGAAATTTAGTTTTTAAAAATAAACTACATAATTTTATGCTTAGCTTTCACAGTTTCTTGATTTTGTATTAGTATACTTGTATTAGTATATAGTATACATACTAAGTTTTCTAAACACTCAGTTCAACCTGTTACATGTATAACATCACATTTCACACCGATTCCTGACACTTGAGATCCCAGATTTTGCTTGTACGATATTCTCCCTATGGGATCTACACCCATCTAGTTGAAAATAACTTTTAATACCTTTATCACAAGGTGCACCCCCTATAAATCCTGGTGCAGGAGGGGGTGGTGAGTCGGGAGAACTGTTTGTATCTGAACTTTCATCATTATCTTCCCCATTATCCTCATCACTGGATGAGTCTAAGTCATCCATATCAGAACCTGCAGTTACTGTTGATGCAACACTCTCTGACATTGACATTGTTCGGTTGTCTCTCACCTATAAATAATGTACAGAATGCAGTATTTATCTTTCTAAAGTTTTTGCTGATCAGCATGTTTTATGGAATACTAAAACATTAGATATCGTAACAAAAATCAGGAAAATCAAAAGTATTGTCCATAAATCACCATAAAATATTTATACGCTTTATAGGGTCTTATGCTTTTACAAAGCCATCATCATGCTTCTTTGAGTCTATTACTTTTTTTACTTTATAACAGGAATTTTTTACTCTAAAACACCCTCCACAATAGGTAACTGCATGTTACCTTTCATCAATCAAATATAGAATAAAAGGTGCCAGTTATCTAAAACAAATTGAGTCAAAATTACAAGCTACCATATGTTCGACTCACCTTTAATTTCTTGTATTCACAAACCAAAGCTTCTAAGTTGAATTTTCTCTTGTAGTTGAAATAAAAGTTTTTACATTGTGCTTCTGTTTTTGTTCCAACCATTGATGCAATAGCAGCCCAATCTCTACCATGAGTCCGTAAACCTAAGTACATAAAATAAAACTTATTTCTTACATACCTATTCAGACAGTACAGAAAATAATATTTTTTTCGTAAACACTTACTCCTGATTTTACTTCAGCAGACCAAATAAAGAGTTCTCAGTAATATATATCTAGACTGGTAAACAATCTCTAACAATTTTAAAGTCAATTTCAACTATTATTTACTAACCTTCTTTAGCTATATCCATTTCCTCCTCTGTCCAACGTGATGTTTCTATAATTACTTCTTCATTATTTTCTGGCACTAAAGGCACAAGAGGTTCATTGGTTTGAGGATTTGTACCAAGGCGCCGAGCAATACGATTAAAACAGGCTGAGCAGCATTTAGTAATGTCTTCTGTCAATTCTGCAGAAAAAGTATTTGCCACAAGTAAGAACTTGTTACATGCACAAAAAAATTCAACTCTTTGCAGCAGTTGACAGAACTAGTATATACTAGTCAAGAGGCAAACTTGTACATAAAAATGAGATTCATATGCACAAGACAAAATCAGTAACTGTATAAAACATGTAACCCATTTCAGCTCTGCAGACCCAATTAAAGTAATTGCAGGAACATTTATTCAGGTTCAGTTTAAATTTAAATTGCATACAATACAAAGATGACTAGGCTAAAGTTCAATGATTTTCATGTCACCCTTGTTGCCAAAAGCTATGATTAAAAGCATAAAATTTTTCCAAATTTAATTAATCTAATTCAATGACGCTGTTTGACTTACGTAAATCACTAATAATAGGGTCTTTAACTTCTGGTGGTAGTTCTGCCCATTTGCCTGGCATTGGACGCAATCTTTTCATCTTTCGTTTTGGTGTCTTACATGTAGGAACTGGACACTAAAGAAACAAATCAAAAATGCATTGTACCTACTAGCGACATCACTTTTAAGGTTACACTCTATATTTTCGATTATATTGGTTGCAGCCGATAAAAAATATACTTTATAATCATTAAAAGAGACATTACATTACGTAATTCAATTTGTGGTTCAGTCTCCATCTATCAGACTTGATAAGTATACTGCTTGTTTACTGCAAGGTGACATGAAAGAATTAAGTCATCAACAAGATGAAGGTTCCCAGTACATAAATAACGTCAACAACAATGCTAAGCAAATGTTTAACCTTATATCACAAACCTCAACATAGTACGAAGTTTATTTGGATTCAATTTGACAAACAGTTTTAGCGGCCAATGGATTAATCAGCAACACTATGGAAAATCCCACAATTAGATATACTGTAGCTTTAGTAATTGAACCTTGCCACTGTAATAACAATAACTTACCTGTGTATATCTTCGTCTCACAGATCGACATCGACAGCTACTGCACACTCTCATATCTGGAGTCAACTCAGATTCTTTCAGGCCATACTGATCACAGTTAGACTTATTCAGTGGACGACTCATTTCATGATGCTCTAAATGATTTTTACATATAGCACATTCATGTGCTCCTCCGAGCGAATCTGACAGAGGATTTTCTTTTGAAGCTGTAGCCATGGCAACCTCGTGGTCATTCTCATCAACCTCTTTTTTAATACTGCAGAAAAGAATAATTAAATCAAGTTTATCAATTAGAAGAGTTCTTATATTATAAAGATCCAACAGTGTATTTACAAGTGGCAAAATACAATAACAAAACAACTCATAGCTCTTCCCACAGTTAATTTAATAGACCATTTGCATGCATTGGTGGAGGCACCAGTTGTGGACCCAAACCTTCCAAGCTTGTTGTATTTTGTGAATGAACAATGACGCAGTTGGTCGTGCGCTCGTGCAGTTCATTCACAAAACGCTATATTCTTCGCATACTGAGCCAAAAACAAAACAAAATCTTGTTACCGTTGGTTTAAGAAATGCATTCTTTTTGTAAGTTGCCTTAGTATTTCAATACAAAAAAATTATTTATTAACATTTTATTACTTTAAGTTTCACCACTTAATGCATTTCTAAAGTCCAGTTTTAAAAACCATATATTGTTTTCCACTAAAAATCATGGGATCGAAAGGGTTCGATAGTACGTGCAACTTGTCTATTTGCCCTTCCTATCCAGTACAACCTGTTAACTACCACTTATTAGGAGTTTAAAACTTACTCAGTATTTTCCATAGGTTCCTCAGTTCTGAATTCCTTGTCGTCAGCACGAATTTGTTGTTTAGAGAAAGGTCGTTTCCTCTTCTGATTTTGTTTCCGTAGCAGCTGCTTGTAATTTACAGTTTTCTTTGATGTATAGTAGTACATGACGCAATCATTCACCGACTGAAATAACATACTTGCACAGTCAGATAACATTGTAATGACACATATGTAACACATGTATGTAACATCTAACACCATTTATAGCTTCAACTTAAAAGCTTTTCTTACAATATGGAGAGGGTTAGCAGCACAAGTGCCACCCTTTTTTTTTATTAAAATATGGTAACTATTTTGATGCAACAAACATAAATTTAAGATCACTACTCACTATTTACTATGGGAAGCTGTCCTCTCTTGTATCAAAATAATAATATCAGAGTTTTATACATATTTTACTTAATTTTACTTCCTCTTAAATATTAACCAACCTTTTTCTCTAAATACAAGGCAATATAAGAAAAGTTTTTGGGATGTTGTAAAAATTTCTCCTTAAATATCTCTTTCTCTGGATCGGTCCATAGATTTATTTTTTGCCTTTGTTTATATTCAGCATGTGGATCTTCAATAAGACCATTTGTATTAATAAAACGATATTTTCGCTGGCGTGGATCAAGCATCATTGGGGGTACAACAGCATAGGTATGCATTTTTCTGTCTTCCTCCTGTAAATAATATAATTAAAACATATATTTATTATGATGTATTTAGGAGTAAACCAGGATATCAGTTATGGAGAAGCTAGTCTACCATACTGTTGATTGTAACTGGATAAAGATTTCTTGCTGTTATCACTTTGCAATGAGAGTGTACTGCAAATGAATTTGCACCCGTGTTAATGTCCCCCCACTTTACAGGCATGTTACCAATTTAGTACAAAATGAAGGTTAAAATATCAAGAAATAGACTGGACTAGTGTGCTAGGACACAAATACCATTACAAGTTAGAGGTCCAAGACTCTTCATAAGTCATCACAACAAATTGTCAGAAAATCTGCAATAAAATTCAATGTGCATGTTGATTGGCATGATGCAGTTTATAGGCAAGTTGAAATACATAACATGAGACACTTTCCTATCTGTAATATAATCATACATACTTCTTGCTCATGAAGACCATCCATAATTTGTTCAATTTCTGCTTCACTTCTTGCATACCCACCAGTAATGCCTCGACTACCAACCCTGGAATAAAAAGATTTTTCGGAGAAACAATGTATCACCAGACAAAGAAACAATGTATCACCAGACAAAGAAATTTTTGTTTATTATTAGGAAAATAAATACTACAAAACTGCTTCAATTTATTTCACTCTCAGCATTTCAAAAACTATTGTAGACATGAGTCAACATATCTAAATGTAGTACACTAGCCTTTAACTTTTATATTAAAAAAGAACAGAGTTAATCTTTCACATATGATATTATAAACTTCTAGCATCTAACAGCCATGACAAAAAAGCTGCTCAGATAAAAACAGCCAGAGAGTGAAATATTTGATTCAGTCAAACTGATTATTCATCGGCTGGTGACTAAAAATGCTAATAAAATTCTTAAATAATATCTGCAAAGAAATAAATGCACTCCATGCTTAAACTATTCATAGAGAAACAGAAAAATTATGCATAACAGATATACATGTAACAGACGATGCACATTAAGGAAGCTGAAAAGAATGGTTGTGAATTCCTAACATGCTGCATTTTGTGAATAAACAATGAGGCAGTTTGGGTAAATTCGCACTCACATGATTCAATTGCAAAATGCATGGAAGGTTTTGGGTCCATTAAATGTATAGAAATAGTTGTTAGTTACAGACAGTCATTCAACTAGAATTAACCTAAAAGGTGAATTAATCAATACACAATTACATCAAGGTCAAGTTTGGAATGGATCACTCAAAAAGGTCAATATCATATGTACAGGTTTCTAAAAATTTGCACCTAGATTTAAACACATTTACACAACTCTCTATCCAAGTGAACCCAGTTGCAAAGTTAACAATGCACCTGAAATACATAGAGGGCATAACTGGGTTTACTTGAGATTGCCTGAAACTATGAGGTAGAAAGTAAAATATTTTGGTGTCAGCCACCACTTTGATTAGGAAGAGCACCTACCGGAAGATATTAATTGGAATAAGCAGAGAAAGGAATGGTTCAACAATTTAAAGAACACGCTACAAACCAAGTTCAATGAGAGCAACATGCAATGCAGAATAACTGACACCTATTTCACATGATACAATTTTTTACATCCATCAGCGAAAACTAACTACCACAGCTATTGTTTTAGTAGGAAAATATAAAGTTCATAAAGCTTCAAGCTATTCATACATAAGCAAAGGCACAGTGTTTGGACAAAAGCAGGTGACTAATAATAACTCCAAGACCTAAATTCCTATCAAAATTATACATTTAACAATTATAAGTTGTTGAAATATTCAGGTACTGGTCAGCAGAAAAGAAAGATATTCAATGATTAAAGAAGGCCTAAAAATGTGTTTGTTTCAAGTAACTGTGTAAAAAATAGGGTAGATAGGTAGGTAAATACTTTTCTATTTTTTTAATTGACCTAAACATGGAAGACACAAGGTTTTTACTGAGAAATCTGGAAACAAAATTTATTGTTAGCATGACAAAAGAACTTTAGGGCTGGAGCATTTAAATTAGCAGAAACAAACACCTTTTTCAGGACCAATTTTTAGACATAGAATTAATTAAACTTATCAGGATACATAGCTTCCAACCGGTATGCACAAAAAATTATATACCTATTGAAGGCACCTACAGTTTGCCCTAGTCCTCAAACATGTTTCGGGCCTACAGAACAAATAATTAACCCTTAATATAGCAAGTAAGATTGGCACTTACTTGCCGCGGAATCCAGCTGAAGGTGGCTGTTGTAAAACTGGTGGGCCAGGTCTAAACAGAACATAAAGGAGAGAAGAGATAGACAGATTCAAGAATAACAAAATGCCAGCTAATACTGTATGACTGTAAAAAGTCTCCGACTGCATGACTACAGTATACTGTAGAAATGTACTGATGGGTACTTGTACGTTATATCAAAGTTATGACAGGGTTATCGTAAGGTTGCCAATATTGCACCGCAGCAGTTGTTCACACTTTATCAGAGCAGTGTGAATACAATTCACACTGCACATGCCAAAAATCAGACAGTAAATTGCTGCTTTTAAAAATATGTGTACTTGTCGCCATCATAACAGCCAATTAATTGGAAATATCCTTGCAGTTCCATTTGATTCTGAAATTACTATGAGAAAGAAATCTCCAGCAACCTTGCTTTTCATTAGAATAATTTTTTTGTAATACAAAATCTAACTAAAAAAAGCCCTTTATTTTAGAAATAGCCCAAATTAGTTAATGATCATCCTTAAGTTAAATTATAAAGTGTAAATACATTGTGCTGAACAATATTTGTTTCCTTAAATGACTCGCAGTATCATCTTTGCTTTAGCTAATAGGGATTAACTTCTATATATTTTGTATTTCACAGAGAATTCTGTTAACTTGACGAGGTTAGTAACAGTGTGCATATCTGTAAATTAGAAATTTAAAATTGGGATTCCCTATAAATTGAGCAAATAGTAGCAACCTCTAGAAATTTCCAAACGTCCTTTTAATTGTGATTCATATCTAAAGTAAATTTGATGTCTTAAGAGTACTAAATGGTAAAAGTGCTTAATTATAGTCAGTTGACATTGATTGGGACAATCTACTTTTTAATGAAAGTGCCATCTTGTGACAAAATGTGTGATTGTTGCCAGGTTTTCTGGCTGTTTCTCTTATAGGGCTAATATTTATGAATGAAAGGTATCACTTAGTGGACTTCAGTTTCAGAAGCTTGGGTTAGGAAAACATGTTCACCATTTTTAGTGAAAACTGCAGGAAACCCATCCTTTAAACTTGTCAACATAACATAAAACTTACTAGCGTCTCAACATATTATGTAATAAAGCAACCCCTCTTTGTTTCTGGTAATTAAGAAAATACTAGAGATCTGGGAAGAGTTCCTATGCACAACTTCGCCAGTTTATTAAATAAGGTTCTGTTCTTAGTATCGGAA